>JAUJEF010000307.1:0-117000 GCA_030444885.1 Citrus sp. QX-2021 | reverse complement strand
TTCCGCTGGACGAACTTGGCGCCGTGGCCTTCGGGCGGGTATTTTTGGGCGCGGCTGTACCCGCGGCCTATTTTTGGCACACGGAGGCGTCTCGCAAAGTCTCGCGCCATTCCGAGTCCGGCGGACAAAGTTGGCCAGCCCCACCCCCCAAGGCTATAGCCCACCCGTTTTTGTGGCCTTTTTCCGCTGGACGAACTTCGCGCCCCGGCCTTCGGGCGGGTATTTTTTGGTACGGCTGTGCCCGCGGCCTATTTTTGGCACACGGAGACCCCTCGTAAAATCTCGCGCCATTCCGAGTCTGGCGGACGAAGTGGGCCAGTCCAACCTCCCAAGACTATAGCCCACCCGTTTTAGTGGCCTTTTTCCGCTGGACGAACTTGGCGCCCCGGCCTTAGGGCGGGTAGTTTTTGGTACGGCTGTGCCCGCGCCCTATTTTTGGCACACGGAGGCGCCTCGCAAAGTCTCGCGCCATTCCGAGTCCGGCGAACGAAGTTGGCCAGCCCCACCCCCAAAGGCTATAGCCCACCCATTTTTGTGGACTTTTTCCGCTGGACGAACTTGGCGCCGTGGCCTTCGGGCGGGTATTTTTGGGCGCAGCTGTACCCGGGGCCTATTTTTGGTACACGGAGGCGTCTCGCAAAGTCTCGCGCCATTCCGAGTCCGGTGGACGAAGTTGGCCAGCCCCACCCCCAAGGCTATAGCCCACCCGTTTTTGTGGCCTTTTTCCGCTGGACGAACTTGGCGCCCCGACCTTCGGGCGGTTATTTTTGGGCGCGGCTGTGCCCGCGGCCTATTTTTGGCACAAGTAGGCACCTCGCAAAGTCTCGCACCATTCCGAGTCCGGCGAACAAGTTGGCTGGCCCCACCCCCAAGGCTATATCCCACCCGTTTTTGTGGCCATTTTCCGCTGGACGAACTTGGCGCCCCAGCCTTCGGGTGGGTATTTTTGGGTACGGCCGTGCCCGAGGCCTATTTTTGGCATACGGAGGTGCCTCGCAAGGTCTCGTGCCATTCCGAGTCCGGCGGACGAAGTTGGCAGCCCCATCCCCGAAGGGTATAGTCCACCCGTTTTTGTGGCCTTTTTCCGCTGGACGAACATGGCGCCGTGGCCTTCGGACAGGTATTTTTGGGCGCGGCTGTGCCCGCGTTCTATTTTTGGCACACAGAGGCGCCTCGCAAAGTCTCGTACCATTCCGAGTCCGACGGACGATGTTGGCCAGCCCCACCCCCCAAGGCTATAGCCCACCCGTTTTTGTGGCCTTTTTCCGCTGGACGAACTTGGCGCCCCGGCCTTCGGGCGGTTATTTTTGGGTACGTCTGTGCCCGCGGCCTATTTTTGGCACACGGAGGCCCCTCGCAGAGTCTGGCGCCATTCCGAGTCTGGCGGACGAAATTGGCCAGCCCCACCTCCAAGGCTATAGCCCACCCGTTTTTGTGGCCTTTTCCCGCTGGACGAACTTGGCGTCCCGGCCTTCGGGCGGTTATTTTTGGGCACGACTATGCCCGCGGCCTATTTTTGGTACACGGAGGCCCCTCGTAAAGTCTGGCGCCATTCCGAGTCCGGCGGACGAAGTTGGCCAGCCCCACCTCCCAAGGCTATAGCCACCCATTTTTGTGGCCTTTTTCCGCTGGACGAACTTGGCGCCCCGGCCTATGGGCGGGTATTTTTAGGCGCGGCTGTGCCCGCGGCCTATTTTTGGCACACGGAGGCGCCTCGCAAAGTCTCGCGCCATTCCGAGTCTGGCGGACGAAGTTGGCCAGCCCCTCCCCCCAAGGCTATAGAGCACCCGTTTTTTGGCCATTTTTCCGCTGGGGGGTTGGGCGCGCCGACCTTCGGATGGTTATTTTTCGGCGCGGCTGTGCCCGCGGCCTATTTTTGGCACGCGGAGGCCACTCGTAAAGTCTCGCCCCATTCCGAGTCCGGCGGACGAATTTGGCCAGCCCCTCCCCCCAAGGCTATAGCCAACCCGTTTTTTGGCCATTTTTCCGCTGGGGGGTTTGGGCGCGCTGATCCATCGGGGGGTTATTTTTGAGCGCGGCTGTGCACGCGGCCTATTTTTTGCAAGCGGAGGCGCTCGCAAAGTCTCGCCCCATTCTGAGTCCGGCAGACGAAGTTGGCCAGCCCCTCCCCCCAAGGCTATAGCCAACCCGTTTTTTGGCCATTTTTCCGCTGGGGGGTTTGGGCGCGCCGACCATCGGGGGGTTATTTTTGGTCGCGGCTGTGCCCGCGGCCTATTTTTGGCACGCGGAGGCCCATCGCAAAGTCTCGTCCCATTCCGAGTCCGGCGGACGAAGTTGGCCAGCCCCTCCCGCCAAGACTATAGCGCACCCCTTTTTTGGCCATTTTTCCGCTGGGGGGTTTGAGCGCGCCGACCTTCGTGGGGTTATTTTTTGTCGCGGCTGTGCCCGCGGCCTATTTTTGGCATGCGGAGGCCCATCGCAAAGTCTCGTCCAATTCCGAGTCCGGCGGACGAAGTTGGCCAGCCCCTCCCGCCAAGACTATAGCGCACCCGTTTTTTGGCCATTTTTCCGCTGGGGGGTTTGAGCGCGCCGACCTTCGGGGGGTTATTTTTTGTCGCGGCTGTGCCCGCGGCCTATTTTTGGTACGCGGAGGCCCATCGCAAAGTCTCGTCTCATTCCGAGTCCGGCGGACGAAGGTGGCCAGCCCCTCCACCCAAGGCTATAGCCCACCCGTTTTTTGGCCATTTTTCCGCTGGGGGGTTTGGGCGCGCCGACCATCGGGGGGTTATTTTTGAGTGCGGCTGTGCCTGCGGCCTATTTTTGGTACACGGAGGTGTCTCGCAAAGTCTCGCGCCATTCCGAGTCCGGTGGACGAAGTTGGCCAGCCCCACCCCCCAAGGCTATAGCCCACCCGTTTTTGTGGCCTTTTTCCGCTGGACGAACTTGGCGCCCCGGCCTTTGGGCGGTTATTTTTGGGCGCGGCAGTGCCCACGGCCTATTTTGGGCACACGGAGGCCCCTCACAAAGTCTCGCGCCATTCCGAGTCCGGCGGACGAAGTTGGCCAGCCCCACCCCCCAAGGCTATAGCCCACCCGTTTTTGTGGCCTTTTTACGCAGGACGGACTTGGCGCCCCGGCCTTCGGGTGGTTATTTTTGGGTGCGGCTGTGCCTGCGGCGTATTTTTTGCCCACTGAGGACCCTCGTAAAGTCTCGTGCCATTCCGAGTCCGGCGGACGAAGTTGGCCAGCCCCACCCCCCAAGGCTATTGCCCAACCGTTTTTGTGGCCTTTTTCCGCTGGACGAACTTGGCGCCACGGCCTTCGGGCGGTTATTTTTGGGCGCGGCTGTGCCCGCGGCCTATTTTTGGCACACGGAGGACCCTCGCAAAGTCTCGCGCCATTCCGAGTCCGGCGGACGAAGTTGGCCAGCCCCACCCCCCGAGGCTATAGCCCGCCCGTTTTTGTGTCCTTTTTCCGCTAGACGAACATGGCGACCCGGCCTTCGTTCAGTTATTTTTGGGCGCGGCTTTACCGGCGGCCTAATTTTGGCACACGGAGGCCCGTCGCCAAGTCTCGCGCCATTCCGAGTCCGGCGGACGAAGTTGGCTAGCCCCACCTCCCAAGGCTATAGCCCACCCGTTTTTGTGGCCTTTTTCCGCTGGACGAACTTGGCTCCCCGGCCTTCGGGCGGTTATTTTTGGGTGCGGCTGTGCCCGCGGCCTATTTTTAGCACACGGAGGCCCCTCGCAAAGTCTCGCGCCATTCCGAGTCCGGCGGACGAAGTTGGCCAGCCCCACCCCCCAAGGCTATAGCCCACCCGTTTTTGTGGCCTTTATCCGCTGGACGAACTTGGCGCCCCGGCCTTCGGGCGGTTATTTTTTGTCGCAGCTGTGCCCGCGGCCTATTGTTGGCACTCGGAGGCCCCGCACAAAGTCTCGCGCCATTCCGAGTCCGGCGGACGAAGTTGGCCAGCCCCACCCCCCAAGGCTATAGCCCACCCGTTTTTGTGGCCTTTTTCCGCTGGACGAACTTGGCTCCCTGGCCTTCGGGCAGGTAATTTTGGGCGCAGCTGTGCCCGCGGCCTAGTTTTGGCACATGGAGGGGCCTCGCAAACTCTCGCGCCATTCCGAGTCCGGCGGACGAAGTTGGCCAGCCACACCCCCCAAGGCTATAGCCCACCCGTTTTTGTGGCCTTTTTCCGCTGGACGAACTTGGCGCCTCGGCCTTCGGGCGGTTATTTTTGTGCGCGGCTGTGCCCGCGGCCTATTTTTGACACACGGAGGCGCCTCGCAATGTCTCGCGCCATTCCGAGTCCGGCGGACGAAGTTGGCCAACCCCACCCCCCGTGGCTATAGCCCACCCGTTTTTGTGGCCTTTTTCCGCTGGACGAACTTGGTGCCCCGGCCTTTGGGCGGTTATTTTTGGGGGCGGCTGTGCCCGCGGCCTATTTTTGGCACGCGGAGGCCGCTCGCAATGTCTCGTCCCATTCCGAGTCTGGCGGACGTAGTGGGCCAGCCCCTCCCCCCAAGGCTATAGCCCACCCGTTTTTTGGCCATTTTTCTGCTGGACGAACTTGGCGCCCCGGCCTTCGGGCGGTTATTTTTGGCGCGGCTGTGCCCACAGCCTATTTTTGGCATAAGGTGGCCGCTCGCAAAGTCTCGTCCCATTCCGAGTCCGGCGGACGAAGTTGGCCAGCCCCTCCCCCCAAGGCTATAGCCCACCCGATTTTTGGCCATTTTTCCGCTGGGGGGTTTGGGCGCAACGACCTTCGGGGGGTTATTTTTGGACGCGGCTGTGCCCGCGGCCTATTTTTGGCATGCGGAGGCCGCTCGCAAAGTCTCACCCCATTCCGAGTCCGGCGGACGAAGTGGGCCAGCCCCTCCCCCCAAGGCTATAGCCCACCCGTTTTTTGGCCATTTTTCCGTTGGGGGGTTTGGGCGCGCCGACCTTGGGGCTGTTATTTTTGTTCGCGGCTGTGCCCGTGGCCAATTTTTGGCACATGGAGGCCGCTCGCAAAGTCTCGTGCCATTCCGAGTCCAGCGGACGAAGTTGGCCAGCCCCTCCCCCCAAGGCTATAGCCCACCCGTTTTTTGGCCATTTTTCCGCAGGACGAACTTGGCAGCCCGGCCTTCGGGTGGTTATTTTTGGGCGCGGCTGTGCCCGTGGCCTATTTTTGGCACGCGGAGGCCGCTCGCAAAGTCTCGCCCCATTCCGAGTCCGGCGGACGAAGTTGGCCAGCCCCTCCCCCCAAGGCTATAGCCCACCCGTTTTTTGGCCATTTTTCCGCAGGACGAACTTGGCGGCCCGGCCTTCGGGCGGTTATTTTTGGACGCGGCTGTACCCGCGGCCTATTTTTGGTACGGGGAGGCTGCTCGCAAAGTCTCGCCCCATTCCGAGTCCGGCGGACGAAGTGGGCCAGCCCTTCCCCCCAAGGCTATAGCCCACCCGTTTTTTGGCCATTTTTCCGTAGGGGGGTTTGGGCGCGCCGACCTTCGGGCTGTTATTTTTGTTCGCGGCTGTGCCCGTGGCCAATTTTTGGCACATGGAGGCCGCTCGCAAAGTCTCGTGCCATTCCGAGTCCAGCGGACGAAGTTGGCCAGCCCCTCCCCCCAAGGCTATAGCCCACCCGTTTTTTGGCCATTTTTCCGCAGGACGAACTTGGCAGCCCGGCCTTCGGGTGGTTATTTTTGGACGCGGCTGTGCCGGCGGCCTATCTTTGGCACGCGGAGGCCGTTCGCAAAGTCTCACCCCATTCCGAGTCCGGCGGACGAAGTTGGCCAGCCCCTCCCCCCAAGGCTATAGCCCACCCGTTTTTTGGCCATTTTTCCGTAGGGGGGTTTGGGCGCGCTGACCTTCGGGCGGTTATTTTTGGGCGCGGCTGTGCCCGTGGCCAATTTTTGGCACGCGGAGGCCGCTCGTAAAGTCTCGTGCCATTCCGAGTCCAGCGGACAAAGTTGGCCAGCCCCTCCCCCCAAGGCTATAGACCACCCGTTTTTTGGCCATTTTTCCACAGGACGAACTTGGCGCCCCGGCCTTCAGGCGGTTATTTTTGGACGCGGCTGTACCCGCGGCCTATTTTTGGTACGGGGAGGCTGCTCGCAAAGTCTCGCCCCATTCCGAGTCCGGCGGACGAAGTGGGCCAGCCCTTCCCCCCAAGGCTATAGCCCACCCGTTTTTTGGCCATTTTTCCGTAGGGGGGTTTGGGCGCGCCGACCTTCGGGCTGTTATTTTTGTTCGCGGCTGTGCCCGTGGCCAATTTTTGGCACATGGAGGCCGCTCGCAAAGTCTCGTGCCATTCCGAGTCCAGCGGACGAAGTTGGCCAGCCCCTCCCCCCAAGGCTATAGCCCACCTGTTTTTTGGCCATTTTTCCACAGGACGAACTTGGCAGCCCGGCCTTCGGGTGGTTATTTTTGGACGCGGCTGTGCCGGCGGCCTATCTTTGGCACGCGGAGGCCGCTCGCAAAGTCTCACCCCATTCCGAGTCCGGCGGACGAAGTGGGCCAGCCCCTCCCCCCAAGGCTATAGCCCACCCGTTTTTTGGCCATTTTTCCGTTGGGGGGTTTGGGCGCGCCTACCTTCGGGCGGTTATTTTTGGGCGCGGCTGTGCCCGTGGCCTATTTTTGGCACGCGGAGGCCGTTCGCAAAGTCTCGCCCCATTCCGAGTCCGGCGGACGAAGTAGGCCAGCCCCTCCCCCCAAGGCTATAGCCCACCCGTTTTTTGGCCGTTTTTCCGCTGGACGAACTTGGCTCCCCGGCCTTCGGGCGGTTATTTTTGGCCGCGGCTGTGCCCGTGGCCTATTTTTGGCATGCGGAGGCCGCTCGCAAAGGCTCGTCCCATTCCGAGTCCGGCGGACGAAGTGGGCCAGCCCCTCCCCCCAAGGCTATAGCCCACCCGTTTTTTGGCCATTTTTCGGCTGGGAGGTTTGGGCGCAACGACATTCGCGGGGTTATTTTTGGGCGCGACTGTACCCGCGGCCTATTTTTGGCATGCGGACGCCGCTCGCAAAGTCTCGTCCCATTCCGAGTCTGGCGGACGTAGTGGGCCAGCCCCTTCCCCCAAGGCTATAGCCCACCTGCTTTTTGGCCATTTTTCCGCTGGACGAACTTGGCGCCCCGGCCTTTGGGCTGTTATTTTTGGGCGCGGCTGTGCCCGCGGCCTATTTGTGGCACGCAGAGGCCGCTCGCAAAGTCTCGCGCCATTCCGAGTCCGGCGGACGAAGTAGGCCAGCCCCTCCCCCCAAGGCTATAGCCCACCCGTTTTTTGTCCATTTTTCCGCTGGGGGTTTAGGCGCGCCGACCTTCGGGGGGTTATTTTTGGACGCGGCTGTGTCCGCGGCCTATTTTTGGCACGCGGAGCCCGCTCGCAAAGGCTCGCCCCATTCCGAGTCCGGCGGACAGAGTTGGCCAGCCCCTCCCCCCAAGGCTATAGCCCACCCGTTTTTTGGCCATTTTTCCGTAGGGGGGTTAGGGCGCGCCGACCTTCGGGCTGTTATTTTTGTTCGCGGCTGTGCCCGTGGCCAATTTTTTGCACATGGAGGCCGCTCGCAAAGTCTTGTGCCATTCCGAGTCCAGCGGACGAAGTTGGCCAGCCCCTCCCCCCAAGGCTATAGCCCACCCATTTTTTGGCCATTTTTCCGCAGGACGAACTTGGCGGCCCGGCCTTCGGGCGGTTATTTTTGGACGCGGCTGTACCCGCGGCCTATTTTTAGTACGGGGAGTCTGCTCGCAAAGTCTCGCCCCATTCCGAGTCCGGCGGACGAAGTTGGCCAACCCCTCCCCCCAAGACTATAGCCCTCCCGTTTTTTGGCCATTGTTCTGCTGGACGAACTTGTCGCCCCGGCCTTTGGGCAGTTATTTTTGGGTGCGGCTGTGCCCGCATCCTATTTTTGGCATGCGGAGGCCGCTCACAAAGTCTCGCCCCATTCCGAGTCCGGCGGATGAAGTTGGCCAGCCCCTCCCCCCAAGGCTATAGCCCACCCGTTTTTTGGCCATTTTTCCACTAGGGGGTTTGGGCGCAACGACCTTCGGGGAGTTATTTTTGGCCGCGGCTGTGACCGCAGCCTATTTTTGGCACGCAGAGGCAGCTCGTAAAGTTTCGTGCCATTCCGAGTCCAGCGGACGAAGTTGGCCAGCCCCTCCCCCCAAGGCTATAGACCACCCGTTTTTTGGCCATTTTTCCACAGGACGAACTTGGTGCAATGACTTTCAGGGGGTTATTTTTGGGTACGGCTGTGCCCGCGGCCTATTTTTGGCACGCGGAGGCCGCTCGCAAAGTCTCGCCCCATTTCGAGTCCGGCGGACGAAGTTGGCCAGCCCCTCCCCCCAAGGCTATAGCCCACCCGTTTTTTGGCCAGTTTTCCGCTGGACGAACTTGGCGCCCCGGCCTTTGGGCTGTTATTTTTGGGCGCGACTGTGCCCGCGGCCTATTTTTGGCACGCGGAGGCCGCTCGCAAAGTCTCGCGCCATTCCGAGTCCGGCGGACGAAGTAGGCCAGCCCCTCCCCCCAAGGCTATAGCCCACCCGTTTTTTGGCCATTTTTCCGCTGGGGGGTTTGGCCGCGCCGACTTTCGGGGGGTTATTTTTGGGTGCGGCTGTGTCCGCGGACTATTTTTGGCACGCGTAGGCCGCTCGCAAATTCTCGCCCCATTCTGAGTCCGGCGAACGAAGTTGGCCAGCCCCTCCCCCCAAGGCTATAGCCCACCCGTTTTTTGGCCATTTTTCCGCTGGGGGGTTTAGGCGCGCCGACCTTCGGTGGGTATTTTTGGGCACGGCTGTGGCCGCAGCCTATTTTTGGCACGCGGAGGCCGCTCGCAAATTCTCGCCCCATTCCGAGTCCGGCGGACGAAGTTGGCCAGCCCCTCCCCCCAAGGCTATAGCCCACCCGTTTTTTTGCCATTTTTCCGCTGGACGAACTTGGCGCCACGGCCTTCGGGCGGTTATTTTTGGGCGCGGCTCTACCTGCGGGCTATTTTTGGCACGCGGAGGCCGCTCGCAAAGTCTCATCCCATTCCGAGTCCGGCGGATGAAGTTGGACAGCCCCTCCCCCCAAGGCTATAGCCCACCCGTTTTTTGGCCATTTTTCCGCTGGACGAACTTGGTGCAACGACATTCAGGGGGTTATTTTTGGGTGCGGCTGTGCCCGCGGCCTATTTTTGGCACGCGGAGGTCGCTCGCAAAGTCTCGCCCCATTTCGACTCCGGCGGACGAAGTTGGCCAGCCCCCCCCCAAGGCTATAGCCCACCCGTTTTTTGGCCATTTTTCCGTAGGGGGGTTTGGGCGCGCCGACCTTCGGGCTGTTATTTTTGTTCGCGGCTGTGCCCGTGGCCAATTTTTGGCACATGGAGGCCGCTCGCAAAGTCTCGTGCCATTCCGAGTCCAGCGGACGAAGTTGGCCAGCCCCTCCCCCCAAGGCTATAGCCCACCCATTTTTTGGCCATTTTTCTGCAGGACGAACTTGGCGGCCCGGCCTTCGGGCGGTTATTTTTGGACGCGGCTGTACCCGCGGCCTATTTTTGGTACGGGGAGTCTGCTCGCAAAGTCTCGCCCCATTCCGAGTCCGGCGGACGAAGTTGGCCAACCCCTCCCCCCAAGACTATAGCCCACCCGTTTTTTGGCCATTTTTCTGCTGGACGAACTTGGCGCCCCGGCCTTCGGGCAGTTATTTTTGGGTGCGGCTGTGCCCGCATCCTATTTTTGGCATGCGGAGGCCGCTCACAAAGTCTCGCCCCATTCCGAGTCCGGCGGATGAAGTTGGCCAGCCCCTCCCCCCAAGGCTATAGCCCACCCGTTTTTTGGCCATTTTTCCACTAGGGGGTTTGGGCGCAACGACCTTCGGGGAGTTATTTTTGGACGCGGCTGTGCCCGCAGCCTATTTTTGGCACGCAGAGGCAGCTCGTAAAGTCTTGTGCCATTCCGAGTCCAGCGGACGAAGTTGGCCAGCCCCTCCCCCCAAGGCTATAGACCACCCGTTTTTTGGCCATTTTTCCACAGGACGAACTTGGTGCAATGACTTTCAGGGGGTTATTTTTGGGTGCGCCTGTGCCCGCGGCCTATTTTTGGCACGCGGAGGCCGCTCGCAAAGTCTCGCCCCATTCCGAGTCCGGCGGACGAAGTTGGCCAGCCCCTCCCCCCAAGGCTATAGCCCACCCGTTTTTTTGCCATTTTTCCGCTGGACGAACTTGGCGCCACGGCCTTCGGGCGGTTATTTTTGGGCGCGGCTCTGCCTGCGGCCTATTTTTGGCACGCGGAGGCCGCTCGCAAAGTCTCATCCCATTCCGAGTCCGGCGGATGAAGTTGGACAGCCCCTCCCCCCAAGGCTATAGCCCACCCGTTTTTTGGCCATTTTTCCGCTGGACGAACTTGGTGCAACGACATTCAGGGGGTTATTTTTGGGTGCGGCTGTGCCCGCGGCCTATTTTTGGCACACGGAGGTCGCTCGCAAAGTCTCGCCCCATTTCGAGTCCGGCGGACGAAGTTGGCCAGCCCCCCCCCAAGGCTATAGCCCACCCGTTTTTTGGCCATTTTTCCGTAGGGGGGTTTGGGCGCGCCGACCTTCGGGCTGTTATTTTTGTTCGCGGCTGTGCCCGTGGCCAATTTTTGGCACATGGAGGCCGCTCGCAAAGTCTCGTGCCATTCCGAGTCCAGCGGACGAAGTTGGCCAGCCCCTCCCCCCAAGGCTATAGCCCACCCATTTTTTGGCCATTTTTCCGCAGGACGAACTTGGCGGCCCGGCCTTCGGGCGGTTATTTTTGGACGCGGCTGTACCCGCGGCCTATTTTTGGTACTTGGAGTCTGCTCGCAAAGTCTCGCCCCATTCCGAGTCCGGCGGACGAAGTTGGCCAGCCCTCCCCCAAGGCTATAGCCCACCCGTTTTTGGACATTTTCCCGCTGGGCGAACTTGGCGCCCTGGCCTTCGGGCGGTTATTTTTGGGCGCGCTGTGCCCGCGGCCTATTTTTGGCACGCGGAGGCCGCTCGCAGAGTCTCACCCCATTCTGAGTCCAGCGGACGAAGTTGGCCAGCCCTCCCCCAAGGCTATAGCCCACCCATTTTTGGCCATTTTTCCGCAGGACGAACTTGGCGGCCCGGCCTTCGGGCGGTTATTTTGACGCGGCTGTACCCATGCGGCCTATTTTTGGTGCGGGAGTCTGCTCGCAAAGTCTCGCCCCATTCCGAGTCCGGCGGACGAAGTTGGCCAACCCCTCCCCCCAAGACTATAGCCCACCCGTTTTTTGGCCATTTTTCTGCTGGACGAACTTGGCGCCCCGGCCTTCGGGCAGTTATTTTTGGGTGCGGCTGTGCCCGCATCCTATTTTTGGCATGCGGAGGCCGCTCACAAAGTCTCGCCCCATTCCGAGTCCGGCGGATGAAGTTGGCCAGCCCCTCCCCCCAAGGCTATAGCCCACCCGTTTTTTGGCCATTTTTCCACTAGGGGGTTTGGGCGCAACGACCTTCGGGGAGTTATTTTTGGCCGCGGCTGTGACCGCAGCCTATTTTTGGCACGCAGAGGCAGCTCGTAAAGTTTCGTGCCATTCCGAGTCCAGCGGACGAAGTTGGCCAGCCCCTCCCCCCAAGGCTATAGACCACCCGTTTTTTGGCCATTTTTCCACAGGACGAACTTGGTGCAATGACTTTCAGGGGGTTATTTTTGGGTGCGGCTGTGCCCGCGGCCTATTTTTTGCACGCGGAGGCCGCTCGCAAAGTCTCGCCCCATTTCGAGTCCGGCGGACGAAGTTGGCCAGCCCCTCCCCCCAAGGCTATAGCCCACCCGTTTTTTGGCCATTTTTCCGCTGGGGGGTTTGGCCGCGCCGACTTTCGGGGGGTTATTTTTGGGCGCGGCTGTGGCCGCAGCCTATTTTTGGCACGCGGAGGCCGCTCGCAAAGGCTCACCCCATTCCGAGTCCGGCGGACGAAGTTGGCCAGCCCCTCCCCCCAAGGCTATAGCCCACCCGTTTTTTTGCCATTTTTCCGCTGGACGAACTTGGCGCCACGGCCTTCGGGCGGTTATTTTTGGGCGCGGCTCTGCCTGCGGCCTATTTTTGGCACGCGGAGGCCGCTCGCAAAGTCTCATCCCATTCCGAGTCCGGCGGATGAAGTTGGACAGCCCCTCCCCCCAAGGCTATAGCCCACCCGTTTTTTGGCCATTTTTCCGCTGGACGAACTTGGTGCAACGACATTCAGGGGGTTATTTTTGGGTGCGGCTGTGCCCGCGGCCTATTTTTGGCACGCGGAGGTCGCTCGCAAAGTCTCGCCCCATTTCGAGTCCGGCGGACGAAGTTGGCCAGCCCCCCCCCAAGGCTATAGCCCACCCGTTTTTTGGCCAGTTTTCCGCAGGACGAACTTGGCGCCCCGGCCTTTGGGCTGTTATTTTTGGGCGCGGCTGTGCCCGCGGCCTATTTATGGCACGCAGAGGCCGCTCGCAAAGTCTCGCGCCGTTCCGATTCCGGCGGACGAAGTAGGCCAGCCCCTCCCCCCAAGGCTATAGCCCACCCGTTTTTTGTCCATTTTTCCGCTGGGGGGTTTAGGCGCGCCGACCTTCGGGGGGTTATTTTTGGATACGGCTGTGTCCGCGGCCTATTTTTGGCACGCGGAGGCTGCTCGCAAAGTCTCGCCCCATTCCGAGTCCGGTGGACGAAGTTGGCCAGCCCCTCCCCCCAAGGCTATAGCCCACCCGTTTTTTGGCCATTTTTCCGCTGGGGGATTTAGGCGCGCCGACCTTCGGGGGGTTATATTTGGACGCGGCTGTGTCCGCGGCCTATTTTTGGCACGCGGAGGCCGCTCGCAAAGTCTCGCCCCATTCCGAGTCCGGCGGACGAAGTTGGCTAGCCCCTCCCCCCAAGGCTATAGCCCACCCGTTTTTTGGCCATTTTTCCGCTGGACGAACTTGTCGCCCCGGCCTTCGGGCGGTTATGTTTGGGCGCGGCTGTGCCCGCGGCCTATTTTTGGCACGCGGAGGCAGCTCGCAAAGTCTCGCCCCATTCCGAGTCTGGCGGACGAAGTGGGCCAGCCCCTCCCCCCAAGGCTATAGCCCACCCGTTTTTTGGCCATTTTTCTGCTGGACGAACTTGGCGCCCCGGCCTTCGGGTGTTCTTTTTAGACGCGGCTGTGCCCGCGTCCTATTTTTGGTACTCAGAGGCCGCTCGCAAAGTCTCGCCCCATTCCGAGTCCGGCGGACGAAGTTGGCCAGCCGCTCCCCCCAAGGCTATAGCCCACCCGTTTTTTGGCCATTTTTCCGCTGGACGAACTTGGCGCCCTGGCCTTCGGGCGGTTATTTTTGGGTGCGGCTGTGCCCGCGGCCTATTTTTGGCACGCGGAGGCCACTCGCAGAGTCTCGCCCTATTCCGAGTCCGGCGGACGAAATTGGCCAGCCGTTCCCCCGAAGGCTATAGCCCACCCGTTTTTTGGCCATTTTTCCGCTGGACGAACTTGTCGCCCCAGCCTTCGGGGGGTTATTTTTGGGCGCGGCTGTGTCCGCGTCCTATTTTTGGCACACGGAGGCCGCCCGCAAAGTCTCGCCCCATTCCGAGTCCGGCGGACGAAGTTGGCCAGCCCCTCCCCCCGAGGCTATAGCCCACCCGTTTTTTGGTCATTTTTCCGCTGGACGAACTTGGCCCCCCGGCCTTCGGGCGGTTATTTTTGGGCGCGGCTGTGCCTGCGGCCTATTTTTGGCACTCGGAGGCAGCTCGCAAAGTCTCGCCCATTCCGGAGTCCGGGCGGACGAGTGGGCCAGCCCCTCCCCCAAGGCTATAGCCCACCCGTTTTTGGCCATTTTCCCGCTGGACGAACTTGGCGCACCGCCTTCGGGCGGTTATTTTTGGGCGCGGTTGTGCCCGCGGCCTATTTTTGGCACGCGGAGGCCGCTCGAAAAGTGTCGCACCATTCTGAGTCCGGCGGACGAAGTTGGCCAGCCCCTCCCCCCAAGGCTATAGCCCACCCGTTTTTTGGCCATTTTTCCGCTGGATGAACTTGGCGCCCTGGCCTTCGAGCTGTTATTTTTGGGCGTGGCTGTGTTCGCGGCCTATTTTTTGCACGCGGAGGCCGCTCGCAGAGTCTCGCCCCATTCCGAGTCCGGCGGACGAAGTTGGCCAGCCCCTCCCCCCAAGGCTATAGCCCACCCGTTTTTTGGCCATTTTTCCGCTGGACGAACTTGGCGCACCGGCCTTCGGGCGGTTATTTTTGGGCGCAGTTGTGTCCGCGGCCTATTTTTGGCACGCGGAGGCCGCTCGAAAAGTGTCGCACCATTCTGAGTCCGGCGGACGAAGTTGGCCAGCCCCTCCCCCCAAGGCTATAGCCCACCCGTTTTTTGGCCATTTTTCTGCTGGACGAACATGGCGCCCCGGTCTTCGGGAGGTTATTTTTGGGCGCGGCTGTGTCCGCGGCCTATTTTTTGCACGCAGAGGCCGCTCGCAAAGTCTCGCCCCATTCCGAGTCCGGCGGACGAAGTGGGCAGCCCCTCCCCCCAAGGCTATACCCCACCCGTTTTTTGGCCATTTTTCCGCTGGGGGGTTTGGGCGCCCCGACCTTCGGGGGGTTATTTTTGGGCGCGGCTGTGCCCAGGGCCTATTTTCGGCACACGGAGGCCGCTCGCAAAGTCTCGCGCCATTCCGAGTCTGGCGGACGAAGTGGGCCAGCCCCACCCCCCAAGGCTATACCCCACCCGTTTTTGTGGCCTTTTTCCGCTGGACGAACTTGGCGCCCCGGCCTTCGGGCGGTCATTTTTGGGCGCGGCTGTGCCCGGGGCCTATTTTCGGCACCCGGAGGCCGCTTGTAAAGTCTCGCGCCATTCCGAGTCGGGCGGACGAAGTGGGCCAGCCCCACCCCCCAAGGCTATAGCCCACCCGTTTTTGTGGCCTTTTTCCGCTGGACGAACTTGGCGCCCCGGCTTCGGGCGGTTATTTTTGGGCGCGGCTGAACCCGGGCCTATTTTTGGCACACACGGAGGCCGCTCGCAAAGTCTCGCGCCATTCCGAGTCCGGCGGACGAGTGGGCCAGCCCCACCCCCAAGGCTATAGCCCACCCGTTTTTGTGGCCTTTTTCGCTGGGACGAACTTGGCGCCCGGCCGGGCGGTTATTTTTGGCGCGGCTGTGCCGGGGCCTATTTTTGGCACACGGAGGCCGCTCTCAAAGTCTCGCGCCATTCCGAATCCAGCGGACGAAGTGGGCCAGCCCCACCCCGCAAGGCTATAGCCCACCCGTTTTTGTGGCCTTTTTCCGTTGGACGAACTTGGCCCCCGGCCTTCGGGCGGTTATGTTTGGGCCCGGCTGTGCCCGGGGCCTATTTTTGGCACACGGAGGGCGCTCACAAAGTCTCACGCCATTCCCAGTCCGGCGGACGAAGTTGGCCAGCCCCACCCCCCAAGGCTATAGCCCACCCGTTTTTGTGGCCATTTTCCGCCGGACAAACTTGGCGCACCGGACTTCGGGCGGTTATTTTTGCTCGCGGCTGTGCCCAGGGCCTATTTTCGGCACACGGAGGCCGATCGCAAAGTCTCGCACCATTCCGAGTCGGGCGGACGAAGTGGACCAGCCCCACCCCCCAAGGCTATAGCCCACCCGTTTTTGTGGCCTTATTCCGCTGGACGAACTTGGCGCCCCGGCCTTCGGGCGGTTATTTTTGGGCGCGGCTGTACCCGGGGCCTATTTTTGGCACACGGAGGCCGCTCGCAAAGTCTCGCGCCATTCCGAGTCCGGCGGACGAAGTTGGCCAGCCCCACCACCCAAGGCTATAGCCCACCCGTTTTTGTGGCCATTTTCCGCTGGGCGAACTTGGCGCCCCGGACTTCGGGCGGTTATTTTTGCGCGCGGCTGTGCCCAGGGCCTATTTTCGGCACACGGAGGCCGCTCGCAAAGTCTCGCGCCATTCCGAGTCCGGCGGACGAAGTTGGCCAGCCCCACCTGCCAAGGCTATAGCCCACCCGTTTTTGTGGCCTTTTTCCGCTGGACGAACTTGGCGCCCCGGCCTTCGGGCGGTTATTTTTGGGCGCGGCTGTGCCCGGGGCCTATTTTCGGCACACGGAGTCCGATCGCAAAGTCTCGCGCCATTCCGAGTCCGGCGGACGAAGTTGGCCAGCCCCACCCGCCAAGGCTATAGCCCACCCGTTTTTGTGGCCTTTTTCCGCTGGACGAACTTGGCGCCCCGGCCTTCGGGCTGTTATTTTTGGGCGCGGCTGTGCCCGGGGCCTATTTTCGGCACACGGAGTCCGCTCGCAAAGTCTCGCGCCATTCCCAGTCCGGCGGACGAAGTTGGCCAGCACCACCCCCCAAGGCTATAGCCCACCCGTTTTTGTGGCCTTTTTCCGCTGGACGAACTTGGCGCCCCGGCCTTGGGCGGTTATTTTTAGGCGCGGCTGTGTCCGGGCCTATTTTCGGCACACGGAGGCCGCTCGCAAAGTCTCGCGCCATTCCGAGTCCGGCGGACGAAGTTGGCCAGCCCCACCACCCAAGGCTGTAGCCCACCCGTTTTTGTGGCCATTTTCCGCTGGGCGAACTTGGCGCCCCGGACTTCGGGCGGTTATTTTTGCGTGCGGCTGTGCCCAGGGCCTATTTTCGGCACACGGAGGCCGCTCGCAAAGTCTCGCGCCATTCCGAGTCCGGCGGACGAAGTTGGCCAGCCCCACCCGCCAAGGCTATAGCCCACCCGTTTTTGTGGCCTTTTTCCGCTGGGCGAACTTGGCGCCCCGGCCTTCGGGCGGTTATTTTTGGGCGCGGCTGTGCCCGGGGCCTATTTTCGGCACACGGAGGCCGTTCGCAAAGTCTCGCGCCATTCCGAGCCCGGCGGACGAAGTGGGCCAGCCCCACCCGTCAAGGCTATAGCCCACCCGTTTTTGTGGCCTTTTTCCGCTGGACCAACTTGGCGCCCCGGCCTTCGGGCTGTTATTTTTGGGCCCGGCTGTGCCCGGGGCCTATTTTCGGCACACGGAGTCCGCTCGCAAAGTCTCGCGCCATTCCCAGTCCGGCGGACGAAGTTGGCCAGCACCACCCCCCAAGGCTATAGCCCACCCATTTTTGTGGCCTTTTTCCGCTGGACGAACTTGGCGCCCCGGCCTTCGGGCGGTTATTTTTGGGCGCGGCTGTGTCCGGGGCCTATTTTTGGCACACGGAGGCCACTCGCAAAGTCTCGCGCCATTCCGAGTCCGGCGGACGAAGTTGGCCAGCCCCACCCCCGAAGGCTATAGCCCACCCGTTTTTGAGACAATTTTCCGCTGGACGAACTTGGCGCCCCGGACTTCGGGCGGTTATTTTTTTGCGCGGCTGTGCCCAGGGCCTATTTTCGGCACACGGAGGCCGCTCGCAAAGTCTCGCGCAATTCCGAGTCCGGCGGACGAAGTGGGCCAGCCCCACCCACCAAGGCTATAGCCCACCCGTTTTTGTGGCCTTTTTCCGCTGGACGAACATGGCGCCCCGGCCTTCAGACGATTATTTTTGGGCGCGGCTGTGCCCGTGGCCTATTTTTGGCACACGGAGGCCGCTCGCAAAGTCTCGCGCCATTCCGAATCCGGCGGACGAAGTGGGCCAGCCCCACCCCTCAAGGCTATAGCCCACCCGTTTTTGTGGCCTTTTTCCGTTGGACGAACTTGGTCCCCGGCCTTCGGGCGGTTATGTTTGGGCCCGGCTGTGCCCGGGGCCTATTTTTGGCACACGGAGGACGCTCTCAAAGTCTCGCGCCATTCCGAATCCGGCGGACGAAGTGGGCCAGCCCCACCCCTCATGGCTATAGCCCACCCGTTTTTGTGGCCTTTTTCCGTTGGACGAACTTGGCCCCCGGCCTTCGGGCGGTTATGTTTGGGCCCGGCTGTGCCCGGGGCCTATTTTTGGCACACGGAGGCTGCTCGCAAAGTCTCGCACCATTCCGAGTCGGGCGGACGAAGTGGGCCAGCCCCACCCCCCAAGGCTATAGCCCACCCGTTTTTGTGGCCATTTTCCGCTGGACGCGCTTGGCGCCCCGGCCTTCGGGCTGTTATTTTTGGGCGCGGCTGTGCACGGGGCCTATTTTCGGCACACGGAGGCCGCTCGCAAAGTCTCGCGCCATTCCGAGGTCGGCGGATGAAGTTGGCCAGCCCCACCCCCCAAGGCTATAGCCCACCCGTTTTTGTGCCCATTTTCCGCTGGACGAACTTGGCGCCCCGGCCTTCGGGCTGTTATTTTTGGGAGCGGCTGTGCCTGGGGCCTATTTTCGGCACACGGAGGCCGCTCGCAAAGTCTCGCGCCATTCCGAGTCCGGCGGACGAAGTTGGCCAGCCCCACCCGCCAAGGCTATAGCCCACCCGTTTTTGTGGCCTTTTTCCGCTGGACGAACTTGGCGCCCCGGCCTTCGGACGATTATTTTTTAGCGCGGCTGTGCCCGGGGCCTATTTTCGGCACACGGAGGCCGCTCGCAAAGTCTCGCGCCATTCCATGTCCGGCGGACGAAGTGGGCCAGCCCCACCCCTCAAGGCTATAGCCCACCCGTTTTTGTGCCCTTTTTCCGCCGGACCAACTTGGCGCCCCGGCCTTCGGGCGGTTATTTTTGGGCGCAGCTGTGCCCGGGGCCTATTTTCGGCGCCATTCCGAGTCCGGCGGACGAAGTGGGCCAGCCCCACCCCTCAAGGCTATAGCCCACCCGTTTTTGTGGCCTTTTTCCGCTGGACCAACTTGGCGCCCCGGCCTTCGGGCTGTTATTTTTGGGCGCGGCTGTGCCCGGGGCCTATTTTTGGCACACGGAGGCCACTCGGAAAGTCTCGCGCCATTCCCAGTCCGGCGGACGAAGTTGGCCAGCACCACCCCCCAAGGCTATAGCCCACCCGTTTTTGTGGCCTTTTTCCGCTGGACGAACTTGGCGCCCCGGCCTTCGGGCGGTTATTTTTGGGCGCGGCTGTGTCCGGGGCCTATTTTTGGCACACGGAGGCCGCTCGCAAAGTCTCGCGCCATTCCGAGTCCGGCGGACAAAGTTGGCCAGCCCCACCCCCCAAGGCTATAGCCCACCCGTTTTTGTGGCCATTTTCCGCTGGACGAACTTGGCGCCCCGGACTTCGGGCAGTTATTTTTGTGTGCGGCTGTGCCCAGGGCCTATTTTCGGCACACGGAGGCCGCTCGCAAAGTCTCGCGCCATTCCGAGTCCGGCGGACGAAGTGGGCCAGCCCCACCCGCCAAGGCTATAGCCCACCCGTTTTTGTGGCCTTTTTCCGCTGGACGAACATGGCGCCCCGGCCTTCAGACGATTATTTTTGGGCGCGGCTGTGCCCGTGGCCTATTTTTGGCACACGGAGGCCGCTCGCAAAGTCTCGCGCCATTCCGAGTCCGGCAGACGAAGTTGGCCAGCCCCACCCCCCAAGGCAATAGCCCACCCGTTTTTGTGGCCTTTTTCCGCTGGACGAACTTGGCGCCCCGGCCTTCGGGCGGTTATTTTTGGGCGCGGCTGTGCCCGGGGCCTATTTTTGGCACACGGAGGCCGCTCTCAGAGTCTCGCGCCATTCCGAATCCGGCGGACGAAGTGGGCCAGCCCCACCCCTCATGGCTATAGCCCACCCGTTTTTGTGGCCTTTTTCCGTTGGACGAACTTGGCCCCCGGCCTTCGGGCAGTTATGTTTGGGCCCGGCTGTGCCCGGGGCCTATTTTTGGCACACGGAGGCTGCTCGCAAAGTCTCGCGCCATTCCGAGTCGGGCGGACGAAGTGGGCCAGCCCCACCCCCCAAGGCTATAGCCCACCCGTTTTTTGGCGATTTTTCCGCAGGGGGATTTGGGCGAGCCGACCTTCGGGGGGTTATTTTTGGGCACGGCTGTGCCCGCGTCCTATTTTTGGCACGTGGATGCCTCTCGCAAAGTCTCGCCCCATTCCGAGTCCGGCGGACGAAGTTGGCCAGCCCCTCCCCCCAAGGCTATAGCGCACCCGTTTTTTGGCCATTTTTCCGCTGGGGGGTTTGGGCGCGCCGACCTTTGGGGGGTTATTTTTGGGCGCGGCTGTGCCCGCGGCCTATTTTTGGCATGCGGAGGCCACTCGCAAAGTCTCGCCCCATTCCGAGTCCGGCGGACGAAGTCGGCCAGCCCCTCCCCCCAAGGCTATAGCCCACCCGTTTTTTGGCCATTTTTCCGCTGGGGGGTTTGGGCGCGCCGACCTTTGGGGGGTTATTTTTGGGCGCGTCTGTGCCCGCGGCCTATTTTTGGCATGCGGAGGCCGCTCGCAAAGTCTCGCCCCATTCCGAGTCCGGCGGACGAAGTTGGCCAGCCCCTCCCCCCAAGGCTATAGCCCACCCGTTTTTTGGCCATTTTTCCGCTGGGGGGTTTGGGCGCGCCGACCTTCGGGGGGTTATTTTTGGGCGCGGCTGTGCCCGCGGCCTATTTTTGGCATGAGGAGGCCGCTCGCAAAGTCTCGCCCCATTCCGAGTCCGGCGGACGAAGTTGGCCAGCCCCTCCCCCCAAGGCTATAGCCCTCCCGTTTTTTGGCCATTTTTCCGCTGGGGGGTTTGGGCGCTCCGACCTTCGGGGGTTATTTTTGGGCGCGACTGTGCCCGCGGCATATTTTTGGCATGAGGAGGCCGTTCCCAAAGTCTCGCCCCATTCCGAGTCCGGCGGACGAAGTTTGCCAGCCCCTCCCCCCAAGGCTATAGCCCACCCGTTTTTTGGCCATTTTTCCGCAGGGGGGTTTGGGCGAGCCTACCTTCGGGGGGTTATTTTTGGGCGCGGCTGTGCCCGCAGCCTATTTTTGGCACATGGAGGCCTCTCGCAAAGTCTCGCCCCATTCCGAGTCCGTCGGACGAAGTTGGCCAGCCCTTCCCCCCAAGGCTATAGCCCACCCATTTTTTGGCCATTTTTCCGCTGGGGGGTTTGGCCGCGCCGACCTTCGGGAGGTTATTTTTGGGCGCGGCTATGCCCGCGGCCTATTTTTGGCACGCGGAGGCTGCTCGCAAAGTCTCGCCCCATTCCGAGTCCGGCGGACGAAGTGGGCCAGCCCCTCCCCCCAAGGCTATAGCCCACCCGTTTTTTGGCCATTTTTCCGCAGGGGGGTTTTGGCGAGTCTACCTTCGGGGGGTTATTTTTGGGCGCGGCTGTGCCCGCAGCCTATTTTTCGCATGCGGAGGCCGCTCGCAAAGTCTCGCCCCATTCCGAGTCCGGCGGTCTAAGTTGGCCAGCCCTTCCCCCCAAGGCTATAGCCCACCCATTTTTTGGCCATTTTTCCGCTGGGGGGTTTGGGCGCGCCGACCTTCGGGGGGTTATTTTTGGGCGCGGCTTTGCACGCGGCCTATTTTTGTCAAGCGGAGGCCTCTCGCAAAGTCTCACCCCCTTCCGAGTCCGTCGGACGAAGTTGGCCAGTCCTTCCCCCCAAGGCTATAGCCCACCCATTTTTTGGCCATTTTTCCGCTGGGGGGTTTCGGCGCGCTGACCTTCGGGGGTTATTTTTGGGCGCGGCTATGCCCGCGGCCTATTTTTGGCACGCGGAGGCTGCTCGCAAAGTCTCGCCCCATTCCGAGTCCGGCGGACGAAGTGGGCCAGCCCCTCCCCCCAAGGCTATAGCCCACCCGTTTTTTGGTCATTTTTCCGCAGGGGGGTTTGGGCGAGCCTACCTTCGGGGGGTTATTTTTGGGCGCGGCTGTGCCCACAGCCTATTTTTGGCATGCGGAGGCCGCTCGCAAAGTCTCGCCCCATTCCGAGTCCGGCAGACGAAGTTGGCCAGCCCCTCCCCCCAAGGCTATAGCCCACCCGTTTTTTGGCCATTTTTCCGCTGGGGGGTTTGGGCGCGCCGACCTTCGGGGGGTTATTTTTGGGTGCGGCTGTTCCCGCGGCCTATTTTTGGCACGAGGAGGCCGCTCGCAAAGTCTCGCCCCATTCCGAGTCCGGCGGACGAAGTTGGCCAGCCCCTCCCCCCAAGGCTATAGCCCTCCCGTTTTTTGGCCATTTTTCCGCTGGGGGGTTTGGGCGCTCCGACCTTCGGGGGTTATTTTTGGGCGCGGCTGTGCCCGCGGCCTATTTTTGGCATGAGGAGGCCGCTCCCAAAGTCTCGTCCCATTCCGAGTCCGGCGGACGAAGTTTGCCAGCCCCTCCCCCCAAGGCTATAGCCCACTCGTTTTTTGGCCATTTTTCCGCAGGGGGGTTTGGGCGAGCCTACCTTCGGGGGGTTATTTTTGGGCGCGGCTGTGCCGCAGCCTATTTTTGGCACGTGGAGGCCTCTCGCAAAGTCTCACCCCCTTCCGAGTCCGTCGGACGAAGTTGGCCAGCCCTTCCCCCCAAGGCTATAGCCCACCCATTTTTTGGCCATTTTTCCGCTGGGGGGTTTGGGCGCGCCGACCTTCGGGAGGTTATTTTTAAGGCGCGCTATGCCCAGCGGCCTATTTTTGCACGCGGAGGCTGCTCGCAAAGTCTCTCCCCATTCCGAGTCCGGCGGACGAAGTGGGCCAGCCCCTCCCCCCAAGGCTATAGCCCACCCGTTTTTTGGTCATTTTTCCGCAGGGGGGTTTGGGCGAGCCTACCTTCGGGGGGTTATTTTTGGGCGCGGCTGTGCCCGCAGCCTATTTTTGGCATGCGGAGGCCGCTCGCAAAGTCTCGCCCCATTCCGAGTCCGTGAGACGAAGTTGGCCAGCCCCTCCCCCCAAGGATTTAGCCCACCCGTTTTTTGGCCATTTTTCCGCTGGGGGGTTTGGGCGCGCCGACCTTCGGGGGGTTATTTTTGGGTGCGGCTGTTCCCGCGGCCTATTTTTGGCACGAGGAGGCCGCTCGCAAAGTCTCGCCCCATTCCGAGTCCGGCGGACGAAGTTGGCCAGCCCCTCCCCCCAAGGCTATAGCCCACCCGTTTTTTGGCCATTTTTCCGCTGGGGGGTTTGGGCGAGCCGACCTTCGGGGGGTAATTTTTGGCGCGGCTGTGCCCGCGGCCTATTTTTGGCATGAGGAGGCCGCTCCCAAAGTCTCGTCCCATTCCGAGTCCGGCGGACGAAGTTTGCCAGCCCCTCCCCCCAAGGCTATAGCCCACTCGTTTTTTGGCCATTTTTCCGCAGGGGGGTTTGGGCGAGCCTACCTTCGGGGGGTTATTTTTGGGCGCGGCTGTGCCGCAGCCTATTTTTGGCACGTGGAGGCCTCTCGCAAAGTCTCACCCCCTTCCGAGTCCGTCGGACGAAGTTGGCCAGCCCTTCCCCCCAAGGCTATAGCCCACCCATTTTTTGGCCATTTTTCCGCTGGGGGGTTTGGGCGCGCCGACCTTCGGGAGGTTATTTTTGGGCGCGGCTATGCCCGCGGCCTATTTTTGGCACGCGGAGGCTGCTCGCAAAGTCTCGCCCCATTCCGAGTCCGGCGGACGAAGTGGGCCAGCCCCTCCCCCCAAGGCTATAGCCCACCCGTTTTTTGGCCATTTTTCCGCAGGGGGGTTTGGGCGAGCCTACCTTCGGGGGGTTATTTTTGGGCGCGGCTATGACCGCGGCCTATTTTTGGCACGCGGAGGCCGCTCCCAAAGTCTCGCCCCATTCCGAGTACGGCGGACGAACTTCGCCAGCCCCTCCCCCCAAGGCTATAACTCACCCGTTTTTTGGCCATTTTTCCGCTGGGGGGTTTGGCCTCGCCGACCTTCGGGGGGTTATTTTTGGGCGCGGCTGTGCCAGCGGCCTATTTTTGGCACGCGGAGGCCGCTCGCAAAATCTCACCCCATTCCGAGTCCGGCGGACGAAGTTGGCCAGCCCCTCCCCCCAAGGCTATAGCCCACCCGTTTTTTGGCCATTTTTCCGCAGGGGGGGTTGGGCGAGCCGACCTTCGTGGGGTTATTTTTGGACGCGGCTGTGCCCGCGGCCTTTTTTTGGCATGCGGAGGCCGCTCGCAAAGTCTTGCCCCATTCCGAGTCCGGCGGACGAAGTGGGCCAGCCCCTCCCCCCAAGGCTATAGCCCACCCGTTTTTTGGCCATTTTTCCGCTGGGGGGTTTGGGCGCCCCGACCTTCGGGGGTTATTTCTGGGCGCGGCTTTGCCCACGGCATATTTTTGGCACGAGGAGCCGCTCGGAAAGTCTCGCCCCATTCCGAGTCCGGCGGACGAAGTGGGCCAGCCCCTCCCCCCAAGGCTATAGCCCACCCGTTTTTTGGCCATTTTTCCGCAGGGGGGTTTGGGCGAGCCGACCTTTGGGGAGTTATTTTTGGGCGCGGCTGTGCCCGCGGCCTTTTTTTGGCACGTGGAGGCCTCTCGCAAAGTCTCGGCCCATTCCGAGTCCGGCGGACGAAGTTGGCCAGCCCTTCACCCCAAGGCTATAGCCCACCCATTTTTTGGCCATTTTTCCGCTGGGGGGTTTGGGCGCGCCGACCTTCGGGCGGTTATTTTTGGACGCGGCTGTGGCCGCGGCCTATTTTTGGCATGCGGAGGCCGCTCGCAAAGTCTCGCACCATTCCGAGTCCGGCGGACGAAGTGGGCCAGCCCCTCCCCCCAAGGCTATAGCCCACCCGTTTTTTGGCCATTTTTCCGCTGGGGTGTTTGGGCGCGCCGACCTTCGGGGATTATTTTTGGGCGCGGCTGTGCCCGCGGCCTATTTTTGGCACGAGGAGGCCGCTCGCAAAGTCTCACCCTATTCCGAGACCGGCGGACGAAGTGGGCCAGCCCCTCCCCCCAAGGTTATAGCGCACCCGTTTTTTGGCCATTTTTCCGCTGGGGGGTTTGGGCGCGCCGACCTTCGGGGGGTTATTTTTGGGCGCGGCTTTGCCCGCGGCCTATTTTTGGCACGTGGAGGCCTCTCGCAAAGTCTCGCCCCATTCCGAGTCCGGCGGACTAAGTTGGCCATCCCTTCCCCCCAAGGCTATAGCCCACCCATTTTTTGGCCATTTTTCCGCTGGGGGGTTTGGGCGAGCCGACCTTCGGGCGGTTATTTTTGGGCGCGGCTGTGCACGCGGCCTATTTTTGGCATGCGGAGGCCGCTCGCAAAGTCTTGCCCCATTCCGAGTCCGGCGGACGAAGTGGGCCAGCCCCTCCCCCCAAGGCTATAGCCCACCCGTTTTTTGGCCATTTTTCCGCTGGGGAGTTTGGGCGCGCCGACCTTCGGGGGTTATTTTTGGGCGCGGCTGTGCCCGCGGCATATTTTTGGCACGAGGAGCCGCTCGGAAAGTCTCGCCCCATTCCGAGTCCGGCGGACGAAGTGGGCCAGCCCCTCCCCCCAAGGCTATAGCCCACCCGTTTTTTGGCCATTTTTCCGCAGGGGGGTTTGGGCGAGCCGACCTTTGGGGGGTTATTTTTGGGCGCGGCTGTGCCCGCGGCCTTTTTTTGGCACGTGGAGGCCTCTCGCAAAGTCTCGGCCCATTCCGAGTCCGGCGGACGAAGTTGGCCAGCCCTTCACCCCAAGGCTATAGCCCACCCATTTTTTGGCCATTTTTCCGCTGGGGGGTTTGGGCGCGCCGACCTTCGGGCGGTTATTTTTGGACGCGGCTGTGGCCGCGGCCTATTTTTGGCATGCGGAGGCCGCTCGCAAAGTCTCGCACCATTCCGAGTCCGGCGGACGAAGTGGGCCAGCCCCTCCCCCCAAGGCTATAGCCCACCCGTTTTTTGGCCATTTTTCCGCTGGGGTGTTTGGGCGCGCCGACCTTCGGGGGTTATTTTTGGGCGCGGCTGTGCCCGCGGCCTATTTTTGGCACGAGGAGGCCGCTCGCAAAGTCTCACCCCATTCCGAGACCGGCGGACGAAGTTGGCCAGCCCCTCCCCCCAAGGTTATAGCGCACCCGTTTTTTGGCCATTTTTCCGCTGGGGGGTTTGGGCGCGCCGACCTTCGGGGGGTTATTTTTGGGCGCGGCTTTGCACGCGGCCTATTTTTGTCAAGCGGAGGCCGCTCGCAAAGTCTCGCCCCATTCCGAGTCCGGCGGACAAAGTTGGCCAGCCCCTACCCCCAAGGCTATAGCGCACCCGTTTTTTGGCCATTTTTCCGCTGGGGGGTTTCGGCGCGCCGACCTTCGGGGGGTTATTTTTGGGCGCGGCTGTGCACGCGGCCTATTTTTGTCAAGCGGAGGCCGCTCGCAAAGTCTCGCCCCATTCCTAGTCCGGCGGACGAAGTTGGCCAGCCCCTCCCCCCAAGGCTATAGCCCACCCGTTTTTTGGCCATTTTGCCGCTGGGGGGTTTGGGCGCGCCGACATTTGGGGGGTTATGTTTGGGCGCAGCTGTGCCCGCGGCCTATTTTTGGCACGAGGAGGCCGCTCGCAAAGTCTCGCCCCATTCCGAGTCCGGTGGACGAAGTTGGCCAGCCCCTCCCCCCAAGGCTATAGCCCACCCGTTTTTTGGCCATTTTTCCGCAGGGGAGTTTGGCCGAGCCGACCTTCGGGGGGTTATTTTTGGGCGCGATTGTGCCCGCGGCCTATTTTTGGCACGTGGAGGCCTCTCGCAATGTCTCGCCCCATTCCGAGTCCGGCGGACGAAGTGGGCCAGACTCTCCCCCCAAGGCTATAGCCCACCCATTTTTTGGGCATTTTTCCGCTGGGGGGTTTGGGCGCGCCGACCTTCGGGCGGTTATTTTTGGGCGCGGCTGTGTCCGCGGCCTATTTTTGGCATGCGGAGGCCGCTCGTAAACTCTCGTACCATTCCGAGTCCGGCGGACGAAGTCGGCCAGCCCCACCCCCCAAGGCTATAGCCCACCCGTTTTTGTGGCCTTTTTCCGCTGGACGAACTTGGCGCCCCGGCCTTCGGGCGGTTATTTTTGGGTACGGCTGTGTCCGCGGTGTATTTTTGGCACACGGAGGCCCCTCGCAAAGTCTCGCGCCATTCCGAATCCGGCGGACGAATTTGGCCAGCCCCAACCCCCAAGGCTATAGCCCACCCGTTTTTGTGGCCTTTTTCCGCTGGACGAACTTGACGCCCCGGCCTACGGGTGGTTATTTTTGGCCGCGGCTATACCCACGTCCTATTTTTGGCACACGGAGACCGCTCGCAAAGTCTGACGCCATTCCGAGTCCGGCGGACGAAGTTGGCCAGCCCCACCCCCCAAGGCTATAGCCCACCCGTTTTTGTGGCCTTTTTCCGCAGGACGAACTTGGCGCCCCGGCCTTCGGGCGGTTATTTTTGGGCGCGGCTGTGCCTGCGGCCTATTTGCGGCACAAGGAGGGCCCACGCAAAGTCTCGCGCCATTCCGAGTCCGGCGGACGAAGTTGGTGAGCCCCACCCCCCAAGGCTATAGCCCACCCGTTTTTGTGGCCTTTTTCCTCTGGTCGAACTTGGCGCCCCGGCCTTCGGGCTGTTACTTTTGGGCGCGGCTGTGCCCGCGGCCTATTTTTGGCACACGGAGGGCCCTCACAAAGTCTCGTGCCATTCCGAGTCCGGCGGACGAAATTGGCCAGCCCCACCCCCCAAGGCTATAGCCCACCCGTTTTTGTGGCCTTTTTCCGCTGGACGAACTTGGCGCCCCGGCCTTTGGGCGGGTATTTTTTGTCGCGGCTGTGCCGCGGCCTAATTTGGCACACGGAGGGCCCTCGCAAAGTCTCGCGCCATTCCGAGTCAGGCGGACGAATTTGGCCAGCCTCACCCCCCAAGGCTATAGCCCACCCGTTTTTGTGGCCTTTTTCCGCTGGACGAACTTGGCGCCCCGGCCTTCGGGCTGTTATTTTTGGGCGCGGCTGTGCCCGCGGCCTATTTTCGGCACACGGAGGCCCCTCACAAAGTCTCGCGCCATTCCGATTCCGGCGGACGAAGTTGGCCAGCCCCACCCCCCAATGCTATAGACCACCCGTTTTTGTGGCCTTTTTCCGCTGGACGAACTTGGCGCCCCGGCGTTCGGGCGGTTATTTTTGGACGCGGCTGTGTCCGCGTCCTATTTTTGGCACACGGAGGCCCCTCGCAAAGTCTCGCGCCATTCCGAGTCCCGCGGGCGAAGTTGGCCAGCCCCACCCCCCAAGGCTATAGCCCGCCCGTTTTTGTGGCCTTTTTCCGCTGGACGAACTTGGCGCCCCGGCCTTCGGGCTGTTATTTTTTTGCGCGGCTGTGCCGCGGCCTAATTTGGCACACGGAGGGCCCTCGCAAAGTCTCGCGCCATTCCGAGTCAGGCGGACGAAGTGGGCCAGCCCCACCCCCCAAGGCTATAGCCCACCCGTTTTTGTGGCCTTTTTCCTCTGGACGAAATTGGCGCCCCGGCCTTTGGGCTGTTACTTTTGGGCGCGGCTGTGCCCGCGGCCTATTTTTGGCACACGGAGGGCCCTCACAAAGTCTCGCGCCATTCCGAGTCCGGCGGACGAAATTGGCCAGCCCCACCCCCCAAGGCTATAGCCCACCCGTTTTTGTGGCCTTTTTCCGCTGGACGAACTTGGCGCCCCGGCCTTCGTGCTGTTATTTTTTTGCGCGGCTGTGCCGCGGCCTAATTTGGCACACGGAGGGCCCTCGCAAAGTCTCGCGCTATTCCGAGTCAGGCGGACGAAATTGGCCAGCCCGACCCCCCAAGGCTATAGCCCACCCGTTTTTGTGGCCTTTTTCCACTGGAAGAACTTGGCGTCCTGGCCTTTGGGCGGTTATTTTTGGGCGCGACTGTGCCCGCGGCCTATTTTTGGCACACGGAGGCCCCTCGCAAAGTCTCACGCCATTCCGAGTCCGGCGGACGAAGTTGGCCAGCCCCACCCCCCAAGGCTATAGCCCACCCGTTTTTGTGGCCTTTTTCCGCTGGACGAACTTGGCGCCCCGGCCTTCGGGCGGTTATTTTTTGGTGCGGCTGTGCCCGCATCCTATTTTTTGCACACGGAGACTCCTCGCAAAGTCTCGCGCCATTCCGAGTCCGGCGGACGAAGTGGGCCAGCCCCACCCCCCAAGGCTATAGCCCACCCGTTTTTGTGGCCTTTTTCCGCTGGACGAACTTGGCGCCCCGGCCTTCGGGCGGTTATTTTTGGGTACGGCTGTGCCCGCGGCCTATTTTTGGCACGCAGAGACCATTCGCAAAGTCTGGCCCCATTCCGAATCCAGCGGACGAAGTTGGCCAGCCCCTCCCCCCAAGGCTATAGCCCACCCGTTTTTGTGGCCTTTTTCCGCTGGACGAACATGGCGCCCCGGCCTTCGGGTGTGTATTTGTGGGCGCGGCTGTGCCCGCGGCCTATTTTTGGCACATGGAGGCACCTCGGAAAGTCTCGCGCCATTCCGAGGCCGGCGGATGAAGTTGGCCAGCCCCACCCCCCAAGGCTATAGCCCACCCGTTTTTGTGGCCTTTTTCCGCTGGACGAACTTGGCGCCCCGGTCTTCGGGCGGTTATTTTTGGCCGCGGCTGTGCCCGCAGCCTATTTTTGGCACATGGAGGCCCCTCGCAAAGTCTCATGCCATTCCGAGACCGGCGGACGAAGTTGGCCAGCCCCACCCCCCAAGGCTATAGCCCACCCGTTTTTGTGGCCTTTATCCGCTGGACGAACTTGGCGCCCCGGCCTTCGGGCGGTTATTTTTAGGCGCGGCTGTGCCCGCGGCTTATTTTTGGAACTCGGAGGCCCCTCACAAAGTCTCGCGCCATTCCGAGTCCGGCGGACGAAGTCGGCCAGCCCCACCCCCCAAGGCTATAGCCCACCCGTTTTTGTGGCCTTTTTCCGCTGGACGAACTTGGCTCCCCGGCCTTCGGGTGGTTATTTTTGGGTGCGGCTGTGCCCGCGTCCTATTTTTGTCACACGGAGGGCCCTCACAAAGTCTCGCGCCATTCCGAGTCCGGCGGACGAAGTGGGCCAGCCCCACCCCCCAAGGCTATAGCCCACCCGTTTTTGTGGCCTTTATGCGCTGGACGAACTTGGCGCCCCGGCCTTCGGGCGGTTATTTTTTGTCACGGCTGTGCCCACGGCATATTTTTGGCACTCGGAGGCCCCTCACAAAGTCTCGCGCCATTCCGTGTCCGGCGGACGAAGTCGGCCAGCCCCACCCCCCAAGGCTATAGCCCACTCGTTTTTGTGGCCTTTTTCCGCTGGACGAACTTGGCGCCCCGGCCTTCGGGCGGGTATTTTTGGGCGCGGCTGTGCCCGCGGCCTATTTTTGGCACTCGGAGGCCCCTCACAAAGTCTCGCGCCATTCCGAATCCGGCGGACAAAGTTGGCCAGCCCCAGCCCCCAAGGCTATAGCCCACCCGTTTTTGTGGCCTTTTTCCGCTGGACGAACTTGGCGCCCCAGCCTTCAGGCGGTTATTTTTCGGCGCGGCCACATCCGTGGACCATTTTTGGCACAGGGAGGCCCCTCGCAAAGTCTCGCGCCATTCCGAGTCCGGCGGACGAAGTTGGCCAGCCCCACCCCCCAAGGCTATAGCCCACCCGTTTTTGTGGCCTTTTTCCGCAGGACGGACTTGGCGCCCCGGCCTTCGGGCGGGTATTTTTGGGTACGGCTGTGCCCGCGGCCTATTTTTGGCACGCACAGGCCATTCGCAAAGTCTCGCCCCATTCCGAATCCAGCGGACGAAGTTGGCCAGCCCCTCCCCCGAAGGCTATAGCCCACCCGTTTTTGTGGCCTTTTTCCGCTGGACGAACATGGCGCCCCGGACTTCGGGTGTGTATTTGTGGGCGCGGCTGTGCCCGCGGCCTATTTATGGCACATGGAGGCGCCTCGGAAAGTCTCACGCCATTCCGAGGCCGGCGGACGAAGTGGGCCAGCCCCACCCCCCAAGGCTATAGCCCACCCGTTTTTGTGGCCTTTTTCCGCTGGACGAACTTGGCGCCCCGGTCTTCGGGCAGTTATTTTTGGCCGCGGCTGTGCCCGCAGCCTATTTTGGGCACATGGAGGCCCCTCGTAAAGTATCATGCCATTCCGAGACCGGCGGACGAAGTTGGCCAGCCCCACCCCCCAAGGCTATAGCCCACCCGTTTTTGTGGCCTTTATCCGCTGGACGAACTTGGCGCCCCGGCCTTCGGGCGGTTATTTTTAGGCGCGGCTGTGCCCGCGGCCTATTTTTGGCACTCGGAGGCCCCTCACAAAGTCTCACGCCATTCCGAGTCCGGCGGACGAAGTCGGCCAGCCCCACCCCCCAAGGCTATAGCCCACCCGTTTTTGTGGCCTTTTTCCGCTGGCAAACTTGGAGCCCCGGCCTTCGGGCAGGTATTTTTGGGTGCGGCTGTGCCCACGGCCTTATTTTGGCACGCGGAGGCCGTTCGCAAAGTCTCGCCCCATTCCGAGTCCAGCGGACGAAGGTGGCCAGCCCCTCCCCCCAAGGCTATAGCCCACCCGTTTTTTGGCCTTTTTTCCGCTGGACAAAATTGGCGCCCCGGCCTTCGGGCTGTTATTTTTGTGCGCGGCAGTACCCGCGGCCTATTTTTGGCACGCGGAGGCCGCTCACCAAGTTTCACCCCATTCCGAGTCCGGCGGAAGAAGTGGGCCGGCCCCTCCCCCCAAGGTTATAGCCCACCCGTTTTTTGGCCATTTTTCCGCTGGACGAACTTGGCGCCCCGATCTTCGGGTGCTTATATTTGGGCGCGGCTGTGCCCGCAGCCTATTTTTGGCATGCGGAGGCCGCTCGCAAAGTCTCGCCCCATTCCGAGTCCGGCGGACGAAGTTGGCAGCCCCTCCCCCCAAGGCTATAGTCCACCCATTTTTTGGCCATTTTTCCGCTGGAGGATTTGGGCGCGCCGACCTTCGGGGGGTTATTTTTGGGCGCGGCTTTTTTCGTGGCCAATTTTTGGTACGCGGAGGCCACTCGCAAAGTCTTGCCCCATTCCGAGTCCGGCGGACGAAGTTGGCAGCCCCTCCCCCCAAGTCTATACCCACCCATTTTTTGGCCATTTTTCCGCTGGAGGGTTTGGGTGCACCGACCTTCGGGGGGTTATTTTTGGGCGCGACTGTGTGCGTGGCCAATTTTTGGTACGCGGAGGCCGCCCGCAAAGTCTCGCCCCATTCCGAGTCCGGCGGACGAAGTTGGCCAGCCCCTCCCCCAAAGGCTATAGCCCACCCGTTTTTTGGGCATTTTCCATTGGAAAACTTGGAGCCCCGGCCTTCGGGCGGGTATTTTTGGGTGCGGCTGTGACCGCGGCCTATTTTTGGCACGCGGAGGCCGTTCGCAAAGTCTCGCCCCATTCCGAGTCCAGCGGACAAAGTTGGCCAGCCCCTCCCCCCAAGGCTATAGCCCACCCGTTTTTTGGCCATTTTCCATTTGGACAAATTGGCGCCCGACCTTCGGGCGGGTATTTTTGTGCGCGGCAGTTCCCGTGGCCTATTTTTGGCACACGGAGGCCGCTCGCCAAGTTTAACCCCATTCCGAGTCCGGCGGACGAAGTGGGCCGGCCCCTCCCCCCAAGGCTATAGCCCACCGTTTTTTGGCCATTTTTCAGCTGGTCGAACGTGGCGCCCCGGCCTTTGGGCAGTTATTATTGGGCGCGGCTGTGCCCCCGGCCTATTTTTGGCACGCGGAGGCCGCTCGCAAAGTCTCGCCCCATTCCGAGTCCGGCGGACGAAGTTGGCCAGCCCCTCCACCCAAGGCTATAGCCCACCCGTTTTTTGGCCATTTTTCCGCTGGACGAACTTGGCCCCCCGCCCTTCGGGCAGTTATTTTTGGGCGCGGCTGTCCCCATTGCCTATTTTTGGTACGCGGAGGCTGCTCGTAAAGTCTCGCCCCATTCCGAGTCCGGCGGACGAAGTTGGCCAGCCCCTCCCCCCAGGGCTATAGCCCACCCGTTTTTGTGGCCTTTTTCCGCTGGACGAACTTGGCGCCCCGGCCTTCGGGCGGTTATTTTTAGCCGCGGCTGTGCCCGGGGTCTATTTTTGGCACACGGAGGCCGTTCGCAAAGTCTCGCGCCATTCCGAGTCCGGCGGACGAAGTCGGCCAGCCCCACCCCCCCCAAGGCTATAGCCCACCCGTGTTTTTGTGCTTTTTCTGCTGGACGAACTTGGCGCCCCGGCCTTCGGGCAGTTATTTTTGGGCGCGACTGTGCCCGGGGCCTATTTTTGGCACACGGAGGCCGCTCGGAAAGTCTCGCACCATTCCGATTCCGGAGGACGAAGTTGGACAGCCCCACCCCCCAAGGCTATAGCCCACCCGTTTTTGTGGCCTTTTTCCGCTGGACGAACTTGGCGCCCCGGCCTTCGTGCGGTTATTTTTGGGCACGGCTGTGCCCGGGGCCTATTTTTGGCAAAAGGAGGCACTTGCAAAGTCTCGCGTCATTCCGAGTCCGGCGGACGAAGTCGGCCAGCCCCACCCCCCAAGGCTATAGCCCACCCGCTTTTGTGGCCTTTTTCCGCTGGACGAACTTGGCGCCCCGGCCTTCGGGCGGTTATTTTTAGCCGCGGCTGTGCCCGGGGTCTATTTTTGGCACACGGAGGCCGTTCGCAAAGTCTCGCGCCATTCCGAGTCCGGCGGACGAAGTCGGCCAGCCCCACCCCCCCCAAGGCTATAGCCCACCCGTGTTTTTGTGCTTTTTCTGCTGGACGAACTTGGCGCCCCAGCCTTCGGGCAGTTATTTTTGGGCGCGACTGTGTCCGGGGCCTATTTTTGGCACACGGAGGCCACTCGGAAAGTCTCGCGCCATTCCGAGTCCGGCGGACGAAGTTGGACAGCCCCACCCCCCAAGGCTATAGCCCACCCGATTTTGTGGCCTTTTTCCGCTGGACGAACTTGGCGCCCCGGCCTTCGTGCGGTTATTTTTGGGCACGGCTGTGCCCGGGCCCTATTTTTGGCACAAGGAGGCGCTCGCAAATTCTCGCGTCATTCCGAGTCCGGCGGACGAAGTTGGCCAGCCCCACCCCCCAAGGCTATAGCCCACCCGTTTTTGTGGCCTTTTTCCGCTGGACGAACTTGGCGCCCCGGCCTTCGGGCGGTTATTTTTGGACGCGGCTGTGCCCGGGGACTATTTTTGGCACACGGAGGCCGCTCGCAAAGTCTCGCGCCATTCCGAGTCCGGCGGACGAAGTTGGCCAGCCCCACCCCCCAAGGCTATAGCCCGCCCGTTTTTGTGGCCTTTTTCCGCTGGACGAACTTGGCGCCCGGCCTTGGTCGGTTATTTTTGAGACGGCTGTGTCCGGGGCCTATTTCTGGCACACGGAGGCCGCTCACAAAGTCTCGCGCCATTCCGAGTCCGGCGGACGAAGTTGGCCAGCCCCTCCCCCCAAGGCTATAGCCCACCCATTTTTTGGCCATTTTTCCGCTGGGGGGTTTGGTCGAGCCGACCTTGGCGGTTATTTTTGGCGCGGCTGTGCCCGCGACCTATTTTTCGCACGCGGAGGCCGTTCGCAAAGTGTCGCCCCATTCCGAGTTCGGCGGACGAAGTTGGCCAGCCCCTCCCCCCAAGGCTATAGCCCACCCGTTTTTTGGCCATTTTTCCGCAGGACGAACTTGGCGCCCCAGCCTTCGGGCTGTTATTTTTGTGCGCAGCTGTGCCCGCGGCCTATTTTTGGCACGCAGAGGCCGCTCACAAAGTCTCGCCCCATTCCGAGTCCGGCGGACGAAGTGGGCCAGCCCCTCCCCCCAAGGCTATAGCCCACCCGTTTTTGTGGCCTTTTTCCGCAGGACGAACTTGGCGCCCCGGCCTTCGGGCGGTTATTTTTGGGTGCGGCTGTGAACGCGGCCTATTTTTGGCACACGGAGGCCCCTCGCAAAGTCTCGCGCTATTCCGAATCCGGCTGACGAAGTTGGCCAACCCCACCCCCCAAGGCTATAGCCCACCCGTTTTTGTGGCCTTTTTCCACTGGACGAACTTGGCGCCCCGGCCTTTGGGCGGTTATTTTTGGGTGCGGCTGTGCCCGTGGCCTATTTGTTGCACGCGGAGGCCACTCGCAAAGTCTCGACCCATTCCGATCCCGGCGGACGAAGTTGGCCAGCCCCACCCCACAAGGCTATAACCCACCCGTTTTTGTGGCCTTTTTCCGCAGGACGAACTTGGCGCCCCGGCCTTCGGGCGGGTATTTTTGGGGGCGGCTGTGCCCGTGGCCTATTTTGTGTACAAGGAGGCGCCTCGCAAAGTCTCACGCCATTCCGAGTCCGGCGGACGAAGTTGGTCAGCCCCACCCCCCAAGGCTATAGCCCACCCGATTTTGTGGCCTTTTTCCGCAGGGCCGACCTAGGCGCCCGGCCTTCGTGCGGGTATTTTTGGGCGCGGCTGTGCCCGCGGCCTATTTTTGGCACACGGAGGTGCCTCGCAAAGTCTCGCGCCATTCCGAGTCCGGCGGACGATGTTGGCCAGCCCCACCCCCCAAGGCTATAGCCCACCCGTTTTTATGGCCTTTTTCCGCTGGATGAACATGGCGCCCCGGCCTTCGCGCTGGTATTTTTGGGCGCGGCTGTGCCCGCGGCCTATTTTTGGCACACAGAGGAGCCTCGCAAAGTCTCGCGCCGTTCCGAGTCCGGCCGACGAAGTGGGCCAGCCCCACCGCCCAAGGCTATAGCCCACCGGTGTTTGTGGCCTTTTCCATTGGACGAACTTGGCGCCCGGCCTTCGGGCGGGTATTTTTGGGCGCGGCTGTGCCCACGGCCTATTTTTCGCACACGGAGGAGACTCGCAAAGTCTCGCGCCGTTCGAGTCCGGCCGACCAGTGGGCCAGCCCCACCGCCCAAGGCTATAGCCCACCCGTTTTGTGGCCTTTTTCCGCTGGACGAACTTGGCGCCCGGCCTTCGGCGGTTATTTTGGACGCGGCTGTGCCCGCAGCCTATTTTGGCACGCAGAGGCCGCTCACAAAGTCTCGCCCCATTCCGAATCCGGCGGACGAAGTGGGCCAGCCCCACCCCCCCAGGCTGTAGCCCACCCGTTTTTGTGTCCTTTTTCCGCAGGGCCGAACTTGGCGCCCGGCCTTCGGGCGGTTATTTTGGGTGCGGCTGTGAGCGGCCTATTTTTGGCACACGGAGGCCCCTCGCAAAGTCTCGTGCTATTCCGAGTCCGGCTGACGAAGTTGGCCAACCCCACCCCCCAAGGCTATAGCCCACCCGTTTTTGTGGCCTTTTTCCGCTGGACGAACTTGGCGCCCCGGCCTTCGGGAGGGTATTTTTGGGCGCGGCTGTGCCCGCGGCCTATTTTATGTACACGGAGGCGCCTCGTAAAGTCTCGCGCCATTCCGAGTCCGGCGGACGAAGTTGGTCAGCCCCACCCCCCAAGGCTATAGCCCACCCGATTTTGTGGCCTTTTTCCGCAGGACGAAATTGGCGCCCCGTCCTTCGTGCGGGTATTTTTGGGCGCGGCTGTGCCCGCGGCCTATTTTTGGCACACGGAGGTGCCTCGCAAAGTCTCGCGCCATTCCGAGTCCGGCGGACGATGTTGGCCAGCCCCACCCCCCAAGGCAATAGCCCACCCGTTTTTATGGCCTTTTTCCGCTGGATGAACATGGCGCCCCGGCCTTCGCGCTGGTATTTTTGGGCGCGGCTGTGCCCGCGGCCTATTTTTGGCACACAGAGGAGCCTCGTAAAGTCTCGCGCCATTCCGAGTCCGCCGGACGAAGTTGGCCAGCCCCACCCCCCAAGGCTATAGCCCACCGGTGTTTGTGGCCTTTTTCCGCTGGGCGAAATAGGCGCGGCGGCCTTCGGGCGGGTATTTTTGGGCGCGACTGTACCCGTGGCCTAGTTGTTGCACGCGGAGGCCGCTCGCAAAGTCTCGCCCCATTCCGAGTCCGGCGGACGAAGTTGGCCAGCCCCTCCCCCCAAGGCTATAGCCCACCCATTTTTTGGCCATTTTTCCGCTGGGGGGTTTGGTCGCGCCGACCTTCGGGCGGTTATTTTTGGGCGCGGCTGTGTCCGCGACCTATTTTTGGAACGCGGAGGCCGTTCGCAAAGTGTCGCCCCATTCCGAGTCCGGCGGACGAAGTTGGCCAGCCCCTCCCCCCAAGGCTATAGCCCACCCGTTTTTTGGCCATTTTTCCGTTGGACGAACTTGGCGCCCCGGCCTTCGGGCTGTTATTTTTGGGCGCGGCTGTGCCCGCAGCCTATTTTTGGCACGCAGAGGCCGCTCACAAAGTCTCGCCCCATTCCGAATCCGGCGGACGAAGTGGGCCAGCCCCTCCCCCCAAGGCTATAGCCCACCCGTTTTTGTGGCCTTTTTCCGCAGGACGAACTTGGCGCCCCGGCCTTCGGGCGGTTATTTTTGGGTGCGGCTGTGAACGCGGCCTATTTTTGGCACACGGAGGCCCCTCGCAAAGTCTCGTGCTATTCCGAGTCCGGCTGACGAAGTTGGCCAACCCCACCCCCCAAGGCTATAGCCCACCCGTTTTTGTGGCCTTTTTCCGCTGGACGAACTTGGCGCCCCGGCCTTCGGGAGGGTATTTTTGGGCGCGGCTGTGCCCGCGGCCTATTTTATGTACACGGAGGCGCCTCGCAAAGTCTCGCGCCATTCCGAGTCCGGCGGACGAAGTTGGTCAGCCCCACCCCCCAAGGCTATAGCCCACCCGATTTTGTGGCCTTTTCCATGGGACGAAATTGGCGCCCCGGCCTTCGTGCGGGTATTTTTGGGCGCGGCTGTGCCCGCGGCCTATTTTTGGCACACGGAGGTGCCTCGCAAAGTCTCGCGCCATTCCGAGTCCGGCGGACGATGTTGGCCAGCCCCACCCCCCAAGGCTATAGCCCACCCGTTTTTATGGCCTTTTTCCGCTGGATGAACATGGCGCCCCGGCCTTCGCGCTGGTATTTTTGGGCGCGGCTGTGCCCGCGGCCTATTTTTGGCACACAGAGGAGCCTCACAAAGTCTCGCGCCATTCCGAGTCCGCCGGACGAAGTTGGCCAGCCCCACCCCCCAAGGCTATAGCCCACCGGTGTTTGTGGCCTTTTTCCGCTGGACGAACTTGGCGCCCCGTCCTTCGGGCGGGTATTTTTGGGCACGGCTGTGCCCACGGCCTATTTTTGGCACACAGAGGAGCCTCGCAAAGTCTCGCGCCGTTCCGAGTCCGGCCGACGAAGTGGGCCAGCCCCACCGCCCAAGGCTATAGCCCACCCGTTTTTGTGGCCTTTTTCCGCTGGACGAACTTGGCGCCCCGGCTTTCGGGCCGGTATTTTTGGGCGCGGCTGTACCCGCGGCCTATTTTTGGCACACGGTGGCGCCTCGCAAAGTCTCGCGCCATTCCGAGTCCGGCGGAAGAAGTGGGCCAGCCCCACCCCCCAGGGCTATAGCCCAACCGTTTTTGTGGCCTCTTTCCGCTGGACGAACTAGGCGCCCCGGCCTTCGGGCGGGTATTTTTGGGCGCGGCTGTGCCCGCGGCCTATTTTTACCACACGGAGGCGCCTCGCAAATTCTCGCGCCATTCCGAGTCCGGCGGACGAAGTTGGCCAGCCCCTCCCCCCAAGGCTATAGCCCACCCGTTTTTGTGGCCTTTTTCCGCTGGACGAACTTGGCGCCCCGGCCTTCGGGTGGGTATTTTTGGATGCGGCTGTGCCCGTGGCCTATTTTTGGTACACGGAGGCGCCTCGCAAAGTCTCGCGCCATTTCGAGTCCGGCGGACGTAGTTGGCCAGCCCAACCCCCCAAGGCTATAGCCCACCCATTTTTGTGGCTATTTTCCGCTGGACGACCTTGGCGCCCCGGTCTTCGGGCGGGTATTTTTGCGCGCAGCTGTGCCCGCGGCCTATTTTCGGCACACGGAGACGCCTCGTAAAGTCTCGCGCCATTCCGAGTCCGGCGGACGAAGTTGGCCAGCCCCACCCCCCAAGGCTATATATAGCCCACCCGTTTTTGTGGCCTTTTTCCGCTGGACGAACTTGGCACCCCAGCCTTCGGACGGGTATTTTTGGGCGCGGCTGTGCCGGTTGCCTATTTTTGGCACACGGAGGTGCCTCGCAAAGTCTCGCGCCATTCCAAGTTCGGCGGACGAAGTTGGCCAGCCCCACCCCCCAAGGCTATAGCCCACCCGTTTTTGTGACCTTTTTCCGATGGACGAACTTGGCGCCCCGGCCTTCGGGCACGTATTTTTGGCACACGGCGGTGCCTCGCAAAGTCTCATGCCATTACGAGTCCGGCGGACGAAGTTGGCCAGCCCCACCCCCCAAGGCTATAGTCCACCCGTTTTTGTGGCCTATATCCGCAGGACGAACTTGGCGTCCCGGCCTTCGGGCTGGTATTTTTGGGCGCGGCTGTGCCCGTACCGTATTTTTCGCGCATGGCGGTGCCTCGCAAAGTCTCGCGCCATTCCGAGTCTGGCGGACGAAGTTGGCCAGCCCCACCCCCCAAGGCTATAACCCACCCGTTTTTGTGGCCTTTTTCCGCTGGACGAACTTGGCGCCCCGGCCTTCGGGCGGGTATTTTTTGGCGCGGCTGTGCCCGTGGCCTATTTTTGGCACACGGAGGCGCCTCGAAAAGTCTCGCGCCATTCCGAGTCCGGCGGACGAAGTGGGCCAGCCCCACCCCCCAAGGCTATAGCCCACCCGTTTTTGTGGCCATTTTCCGCTGTACGAACTGGGCGCCCCGGCCTTCGGGCGGGGATTTTTGGGCGCGGCTGTGCCCGCAGCCTATTTTTGGCACACGGAGGTGCCTCGTAAAGTCTCGCGCCATTCCGAGTCCGGCGGACGAAGTTGGCCAGCCCCACCCCCCAAGGCTATAGCCCACCCGTTTTTGTGGCAGTTTTCCGCTGGACGAACTTGGCGCCCTGGCCTTCGGGCGGGTATTTTTGTATGCGGCTGTGTCCGCGGCCTATTTTTGGCACTCAGAGGCTGCTCGTAAAGTCTCGCCCCAATCCGAGTCCGGCTAACGAAGTTGGCCAACCCCTCCCCCCAAGGCTATAGCCCACCCGTTTTTTGGCCATGTTTCCGCTGGACGAACTTGGCGCCCCGACCTTCGGGCGGTTATTTTTGGGCGTGGCTGCACCCGCGGCCTATTTTTGGCACGCGGAGGCCACTCGCAAAGTCTCGCCCCATTCCAAGTCCGGCGGACGAAGTTGGCCAGCCCCTCCCCCCAAGGCTATAGCCCACCCGTTTTTTGGCCATTTTTCCGCTGGACGAACTTCGGGCGGTTATTTTTGGGCGCGGCTGGTCCGCGGCCTATTTTTGGTTTGCGGAGGCCGCTCGCAAAGGCTTGCCCCATTCCGAGTCCGGCGGACGAAGTTGGCCAGCCCCTCCCCCCAAGGCTATAGCCCACCCGTTTTTTGGCCATTTTTCCGCTGGACGAACTTGCCGCCCCGGCCTTCGGGCGGTCATTTTTGGGCGCGGCTATGCACGCAGCCTATTTTTGCCACGCGGAGGCCGCTCGCTAAGTCTCACCCCATTCTGAGTCCGGCGGACGAAGTTGGCCAGCTCCTCCCCCCAAGGCTATAGTCCACCTGTTTTTTGGCCATTTTTCCGCAGGACAAACTTGGCGCCCCGGCCTTCGGGCGGTTATTTTTGGGCGCGGCTGCCCCCGCGGCCTATTTTTAGGACGCAGAGGCCGTTCGCAAAGTCTCGCCCCATTCCGAGTCCGGCGGACGAAGTTGGCCAGCCCCTCCCCCCAAGGCTATAGCCCACCCGTTTTTTGGCCATTTTTCCGCTGGACGAACTTGGCGCCCCGGCCTTCGGGCGGTTATTTTTGGGCGCGGCTGCGCCCGCGGCCTATTTTTGGCACGCGAAGGCCGCTCACAAAGTCTCACCCCATTCCGAGTGCGGCGGACGAAGTGGGCCAGCCCCTCCCCCCAAGGCTATAGCCCACCCGTTTTTTGGCCATTTTTCCGCTGGGGGTTTGGGCGCAACGACCTTCGGGGGGTTATTTTTGGGCGCGGCTGTGTCCGCGGCCTATTTTTAGTACGTGGAGGCCGCTCGCAAAGTCTCGTCCCATTCCGAGTCCGGTGGACGAAGTTGGCCAGCCCCTCCCCCCAAGGCTATAGCCCACCCGTTTTTTGGCCATTTTTCCGGTGGGGGGTTTGGGCGCAACGACCTTCGGGGGGTTATTTTTGGGTGCGGCTGTCCCCGCAGCCTATTTTTGGTATGCGGAGGCTGATCAGAAAGTCTCGCCCCATTCCGAGTCCGGCGGACGAAGTTGGCCAGCCCCTCCCCCCAAGGCTATAGCCCGCCGGTTTTTTGGCCATTTTTCCGCTGGGGAGTTTGGGCGCGCCAACCTTCGGGCGGTTATTTTTGGCCGCTGCTGTGCTCGTGGCCTATTTTTGGCACACAGAGGCCCTTGGCATAGTCTCAGCCCATTCGGAGTCCGGCGGACGAACTTGGCGCCCCGGCCTTCGGGCGGTTATTTTTGGGCGCAGCTGTGCCCGCGGCCTATTTTTAGGACGCAGAGGCCGTTCGCAAAGTCTCGCCCCATTCCGAGTCCGGCGGACGAAGTGGGCCAGCCCCTCCCCCCAAGGCTATAGCCCACCCATTTTTTGGCCATTTTTCCGCTGGACGAACTTGGCGCCCCGGCCTTCGGGCGGTTATTTTTGGGCGCGGCTGTGCCCGCTGCCTATTTTTGGCAAGCGGACGCCGCTCACAAAGTCTCGCCCCATTCCTAGTCCGGCAGACGAAGTTGGCCAGCCCCTCCCCCCAATGCTATAGCCCACCCGTTTTTTGGCCAATTTTCCGCTAGATGAACTTGGCGCCCCGGGCTTCGGGGGGTTATTTTTGGGTACGGCTGTGCCCGCGGCTTATTTTTGGCACACGCAGGGCTGCTCGCAGTCTCGCCCCATTCCCAGTCCGGCTGACGAAGTTGGCCAGCCCCTCCCCCCAATGCTATAGCCCACCCGTTTTTTGGCCATTTTTCCGCTAGATGAACTTGGCGCCCCGGGCTTCGGGGGGTTATTTTTGGGTGCGGCTGTGCCCACGGCCTATTTTTGGCACACAGAGACTGCTCGCAAAGTATCGCCCCATTCCGAATCCGGCGGACGAAGTTGGCCAGCTCCTCCCCCCAAGGCTATAGCCCTCCCATTTTTTGGCCATTTTTCCGCCGGACCATTTTAGCGCCCCGGCCTTCGGGCGGTTATCTTTAGGCGCGGCTGTGGCCACGGCCTATTTTTGGCATGCTGAGACCGCTCGCCAAGTCTCGCCCCATTCCGAGTCCGGCGGACGAAGTGGGCCAGCCCCTCCTCCCAAGGCTATAGCCCACCCGGTTTTTGTCCATTTTTCCGCTGGATGAACTTGGCGCCCCGGCCTTTGGGCGGTTATTTTTGGGTGCGGCTGTGTCTGCGGCCTATTTTTGGCACGCGGAGGCCGCTCGCAAAGTCTCGCCCCATTCCGAGTCCGGCGGACGAAGTTGGCCAGCCCCTCCCCCCAAGGCTATAGCCCACCCGTTTTTTGGCCATTTGTCCGCTGTTCGCACTTGGCGCCACGGCCTTAGGGCGGTTATTATTGGGCGCGGCTGTGCCTGCGGCCTATTTTTGGCACGCGGAGGCCGCTCGCAAAGACTTGCCCCATTCCGAGTCCGGCGGACGAAGTTGGCCAGCCCCTCCCCTCAAGGCTATAGCCCACCCGTTTTTTGGACATTTTTCCGCTGGACGAACTTGGCGCCCCAGCCTTCGGGCGGTTATTTCTGGGCGCGGCTGTGCCCGCAGCCTAGTTTTGGCACGCGGAGGCCGCTCGCAAAGTCTCGCCCCATTCCGAGTCCGGCGGACGAAGTTGGCCAGCCCCTCCCCCCAAGGCTATAGCCCACCCGTTTTTTGGCCATTTTTCCGCTGGACGAACTTGGCGCCCCGGCCTTCGGGAGGTTATTTTTGGGCGCAGCTGTGGCCGCGGCCTATTTTTGGCACGCGGAGGCTGCTCGCAAAGTCTCGCCCCATTCCGAGTCCGGCGGACGAAGTTGGCCAGCCCCCCCCCCCCCCAAGGCTATAGCCCACCCGTTTTTTGGCCATTTTTCCGCTGGACGAACTTGGCGCCCCGGCCTTAGGGCGGTTATTTTTGGGCACGGCTGTGCCCGCGGCCTATTTTTGACACGCAGAGGCCGCGCGCAAAGTCTCGTCCCATTCCGAGTCCGGCGGAGAAAGTTGACCAGCCCCTCCCCCCAAGGCTATAGCCCACCCGTTTTTTGGCCATTTTTCCGCTGGGGGGTTTGGGCGCGCCGACCTTCGGGGGTTATTTTTCGGCGCGCTGTGGTCGCGGCCTATTTTTGGCACGCGGAGGCCGCTCGCAAAGTATCGTCCCATTCCGAGTCCGGCGGACGAAGTTGGCCAGCCCCCCCACCCCCAAGGCTATAGCCCACCCGTTTTTTGGCCATTTTTCCGCTGGACGAACTTGGCGCTCCGGCCTTCGGGCGATTATTTTTGGGAATGGCTGTGCCCGCGGCCTATTTTTGACACGCGGAGGCCGCTCGCAAAGTCTCGTCCCAGTCCGAGTCCGGCGGACAAAGTTGGCCAGCCCCTCCCCCCAAGGCTATAGCCCACCCGTTTTTTGGCCATTTTTCCGCTGGGGGGTTTGGGCGCGCCGACCTTTGGGGGGTTATTTTTGGGCGCGGCTCTGCCCGTGGCCTATTTTTGGCACCCGGAGGCTGCTCGCAAAGTCTCAACCCATTCTGAGTCCGGCGGACGAAGTTGGCCAGTCCCTCCCCCCGAGGCTATAGCCCACCCGTTTTTTGGCCATTTTTTCACTGGGGGGTTTGGGCGCGCCGACCTTCAGGGGGTTATTTTTGGGCGCGGCTGTGTCCGCGGCCTATTTTTGGCACGCGGAGGCCGCTCGCAAAGGCTCGCCCCATTCCGAGTCCGGCGGACGAAGTTGGCCAGCCCCCCCCCCAAGGCTATAGCCCACCCGTTTTTTGGCCATTTTTCCGCTGGACGAACTTGGCGCCCAGGCCTTCGGGCGGTTATTTTTGGGCGCGGCTCTGCCCGCGGCCTATTTTTGGCACGCGGAGGCTGCTCGCAAAGTCTCACCCCATTCCGAGTCCGGTGGACGAAGCTGGCCAGCCCCTCCCCCCAAGGTTATAGCCCACCCGCTTTTTGGCCATTTTTCCGCTGTACGAACTTGGCGCCCCGACCTTCGGGCGGTTATTTTTGGGCGCGGCTGTTCCCGTGGCCTATTTTTGGCACGCGGAGGCCGCTTGCAAAGTCTCGCCCCATTCCGAATCCGGCGGACGAAGTTGGCCAGCCCCTCCCCCCAAGGCTATAGCCCACCCGTTTTTTGGCCATTTTTCCGCTGGAGGGTTTGGGCACTCCAACCTTCGGGGGGTTATTTTTGGGCGCGGCTTTGCCACGGCCTATTTTTGGCACGCGGAGGCTGCTCGCAAAGTCTCGCCCTATTCCGAGTCCGGCGTATGAAGTTGGCCAGCCCCTCCCCCCAAGGCTATAGCCCACCCGTTTTTAGGCCATTTTTCCGCTGGGGGGTTTGGGCGCGCCGACCTTTGGGCGGTTATTTTTGGGCGCGGCTGTGCCCGTGGCCGATTTTTGGCACGCGGAGGCTGTTCACAAAGGCTCGCCCCATTCCGAGTCCGGCGGACGAAGTGGGCCAGCCCCTCCCCCCAAGGCTATAGCCCACCCGTTTTTTGGCCATTTTTCCGCTGGACGAACTTGGCGCCCTGGCCTTCGGGCGGTTATTTTTGGGCGCGACTGTGCCCGCCGCCTATTTTTGGCAAGCTTAGGCCGCTCGCAAAGTCTCGCCCCATTCCGAGTCCGGCGGACGAAGTTGGCCAGCCCCTCCCCCCAAGGCAATAGCCCACCCGTTTTTTGGCCATTTTTCCGCTGGATGAACTTGGCGCCCCAGCCTTCGGGCGGTTATTTTTGGGCGCGGCTTTGCCCGCGGCCTATTTTTGACACGCGGAGGCCGGTCGCAAAGTCTCGCCCCATTCCGAGTCCGGCGGACGAAGTTGGCCAGCCCCTCCCCCCAAGGCTATAGCCCACCCGATTTTTGGCCATTTTTCCGCTGGACGAACTTGGCGCCCCAGCCTTCGGGTGGTTATTTCTGGGCGCGGCTGTGCCCGCGGCCTATTTTTGGCACGCGGAGGCCGCTCGCAAAGTCTCGCCCCATTCTGAGTCTGGCGGACGAAGTTAACAAGCCCCTCCCCGCAAGACTATAGCGCACCCGTTTTTTGGCCATTTTTCGGCTGGACGAACTTGGCGCCCCGGCCTTCGGGCGGTTATTTTTGGGCGCGGCTGTACCCACGGCCTATTTTTTGCACGCGTAGGCCGCTCGCAAAGTCTCGCCCCATTCCGAGTCCGGCGGACGAAGTTGGCCAGCCTCTCCCCGCAAGGCTATAGCCCACCCGTTTTTTGGCCATTTTTCCGCTGGACGAACTTGGCGCCCCGCCCTTCAGGCAGTAATTTTTGGCCGCGGCTGTGCCCACGGGCTATTTTGATCACGCGGAGGCCACTCGCAAAGTCTCGCCCTATTCCGAGTCCAGCGGACGAAGTTGGCCAGCCTCTCCACCCAAGGCTATAGCCCACCCAAGGCTATAGCCCACCCATTTTTTAGCCATTTTTCCGGTGGACGAACTTGGCGCCCCGGCTTTCGGTCGGTTATTTTTGGGGGCGGCTGTGCCCGCGGCCTATTTTTGGCACGCGGAAGCCACTCGCAAAGTCTCACCCCATTCCGAGTCCGGCGGACGAAGTTGGCCAGCCCCTCCCCCCAAGGCCATAGCCCACCCGTTTTTTGGCCATTTTTCCGCTGGGGGGTTTGGGCGAGCCGACCTTCGGGAGGTTATTTTTGGGTGCGGCTGTGCCCATGGCCTATTTTTGGTACGCGAAGGCCGCTCGCAAAGTCTCGCCTCATTCCGAGTCTGGCGGACGATGTGGGCCAGCCCCTCCCCCCAAGGCTATAGCCCACCCGTTTTTTGGCCATTTTTCCGCTGGACGAACTTGGCGCCCCGGCCTTCGGGCGGTTATTTTTGGGCGCGGCTGTGCCCGTGGTCTATTTTTGGCACGCGGAGGCCGCTCGCAAAGTCTCGCCCCATTCCGAGTCCGGCGGACAAAGTTGGCCAGCCCCTCCACCCAAGGCTATAGCCCACCCGTTTTTTGGCCATTTTTCGGCTGGACGAACTTGGCGCCCCGGCCTTCGGGCGGTTATTTTTGGGCGCGGCTGTACCCACGGCCTATTTTTTGCACGCGTAGGCCGCTCGCAAAGTCTCGCCCCATTCCGAGTCCGGCGGACGAAGTTGGCCAGCCTCTCCCCCCAAGGCTATAGCCCACCCGTTTTTTGGCCATTTTTCCGCTGGACGAACTTGGCGCCCCGCCCTTCAGGCAGTAATTTTTGGCCGCGGCTGTGCCCACGGGCTATTTTGATCACGCGGAGGCCACTCGCAAAGTCTCGCCCTATTCCGAGTCCAGCGGACGAAGTTGGCCAGCCTCTCCACCCAAGGCTATAGCCCACCCGAGGCTATAGCCCACCCATTTTTTAGCCATTTTTCCGGTGGACGAACTTGGCGCCCCGGCTTTCGGTCGGTTATTTTTGGGGGCGGCTGTGCCCGCGGCCTATTTTTGGCACGCGGAAGCCACTCGCAAAGTCTCACCCCATTCCGAGTCCGGCGGACGAAGTTGGCCAGCCCCTCCCCCCAAGGCCATAGCCCACCCGTTTTTTGGCCATTTTTCCGCTGGGGGGTTTGGGCGAGCCGACCTTCGGGAGGTTATTTTTGGGTGCGGCTGTGCCCATGGCCTATTTTTGGTACGCGAAGGCCGCTCGCAAAGTCTCGCCTCATTCCGAGTCTGGCGGACGAAGTGGGCCAGCCCCTCCCCCCAAGGCTATAGCCCACCCGTTTTTTGGCCATTTTTCCGCTGGACGAACTTGGCGCCCCGGCCTTCGGGCGGTTATTTTTGGGCGCGGCTGTGCCCGTGGCCTATTTTTGGCACGCGGAGGCCGCTCGCAAAGTCTCGCCCCATTCCGAGTCCGGCGGACAAAGTTGGCCAGCCCCTCCCCCCAAGGCTATAGCCCACCCGTTTTTTGGCCATTTTTCCGCTGGACGAACTTGGCGCCCCGGCCTTCGGGCGGTTATTTTTGGGCGCGGCTGGGCCCGCGGCCTATTTTTGGCATGCGGAGGCTGCACGCAAAGTCTCGCCCTATTCCGAGTCCGGCGGACGAAGTTGGCCAGCCCCTCCCCCCAAGGCTATCCCCCACCCGTTTTTTCGCCATTTTGCCGCTGGGGGGTTTGGGCGCAATGACCATCGGGGGGTTATTTTTCGGCGCGGCTGTGCCCGCAGCCTTTTTTTGGAACGCGGAGGCCCCTCGCAAAGTCTCACCCAATTCCAAGTCCGGCGGACGAAGTTGGCCAGCCCCTCCCCCCAAGGCTATAATCCACCCGTTTTTTGGCAATTTTCCGCTGGACGAACTTGGCGCCCCGGCCTTCGGGCGGTTATTTTTGGGCACGGCTGTGTCCGTGGCCTATTTTTGGTACGCGGAGGCCGCTCGCAAAGTCTCGCCCCATTCCGAGTCCGGCGGACGAAGTTGGCCAGCCCCTCCCCCCAAGGCTAAAGCCCACCCGTTTTTTGGCAATTTTTCCGCTGGATGAACTTGGCGCCCCGGCCTTCGGGCGGTTATTTTTGGGGGCGGCTGTGCCCGCGGCCTATTTTTCGCACGCGGAGGCCGCTCACAAAGTCTCGCCCCATTCCGAGTCCGGCGGACGAAGTTGGACAGCCCCTCCCCCCAAGGCTATAGCCCACCCATTTTTTGGCTATTTTTCCGCTGGGGGGTTTGGGCGCAACCACATTCGGGGAGTTATTTTTGGGCGCGGCCGTGCCAGCGGCCTATTTTTTGCACGCGGAGGCCACTTGCAAAGTCTCGCCCCATTCCGAGTCCGGCGGACGAAGTTGGTCAGCCCCTCCCCCCAAGGCTATAGCCCACCCTTTTTTTGGCCATTTTTCCGCTGGGGGGTTTGCGTGCAACGACCTTCGCGGAGTTATTTTTGGGCGTGGCTGTGCCCGCGGCCTATTTTTGGCACGTGGAGGCCGCTCGCAAAGTCTCACACCATTCCGAGTCCGGCGGACGAAGTTGGCCAGCCCCTCCCCCCAAGGCTAAAGCCCACCCGTTTTTTGGCAATTTTTCCGCTGGACGAACTTGGCGCCCCGGCCTTCGGGCGGTTATTTTTGGGGGCGGCTGTGCCCGCGGCCTATTTTTCGCACGCGGAGGCCGCTCACAAAGTCTCGCCCCATTCCGAGTCCGGCGGACGAAGTTGGACAGCCCCTCCCCCCAAGGCTATAGCCCACCCATTTTTTGGCTATTTTTCCGCTGGGGGGTTTGGGCGCAACCACATTCGGGGAGTTATTTTTGGGCGCGGCCGTGCCAGCGGCCTATTTTTTGTACGCGGAGGCCACTTGCAAAGTCTCGCCCCATTCCGAGTCCGGCGGACGAAGTTGGTCAGCCCCTCCCCCCAAGGCTATAGCCCACCCTTTTTTTGGCCATTTTTCCGCTGGGGGGTTTGCGTGCAACGACCTTCGCGGAGTTATTTTTGGGCGTGGCTGTGCCCGCGGCCTATTTTTGGCACGTGGAGGCCGCTCGCAAAGTCTCGCACCATTCCGAGTCCGGCGGACGAAGTTGGCCAGCCCCTCCCCCCAAGGCTATTGCCCACCCGTTTTTTGGCCATTTTTGCGCTGGAGGGTTTGGGCGCGCCGACCTTCGGGGGGTTATTTTTGGGAGCGGCTGCGCCCGCGGCCTATTTTTGGTACGCGGAGGCCGCTCGCAAAGTCTCCCCCCATTCCGAGGCCGGCGGACGAAGTGGACCAACCCTCCCCCCAAGGCTATAGCCCACCCATTTTTTGGCAATTTTTCTGCTGGGGGGTTTGGGCGTAACCACCTTCGGGGAGTTATTTTTGGGCGCGGCTGTGCTCGCGGCCTATTTTTGGCACGCGGAGGCCGCTAACAAAGTTTCTCCCCAATCCGAGTCCGGCGGACGAAGTTGACCATCCCCTCCCCCTAAGGCTATAGCCCACCCATTTTTTTGCTATTTTTCAGCTGGGGGGTTTGGGTGCAACCACCTTCGGGGAGTTATTTTTGGGCGCGGCTGTGCCTGCGGCCTAATTTGGGCACGCGGAGGCCACTCGCAAAATCTCCCCCCATTCCGAGTCCGGCGGACGAAGTTGGCCAGCCCCTCCCCCCAAGGCTATAGCCCACCCGTTTTTTGGCCATTTTTCCGCTGGAAGAACTTGGCGCCCCGGCCTTCGGGCGGTTATTTTTGGGCGCGGCTGTGCCCGCGGCCTATTTTTGGCACGCGGAGGCCGCTCGCAAAGTCTCGCCCCATTCCGAGTCCGGCGGACGCAGTTGGCCAGCCCCCCCCCCTCAAGGCTATAGCCCACCCGTTTTTTGGCCATTTTTCCGCTGGGGGGTTTGGGCGCGCCGACCTTCGGGTGGTTATTTTTGGGCGCGGCTGTGCCCGTGGCCTATTTTTGACACGCGGAGGCCGTTCGAAAAGTCTCGCCCCATTCCGAGTCCCGCGGACGAAACTGGCCAGCCCCTCCCCCCAAGGCTATAGCCCACCCGTTTTTTGGCCATCTTTCCTTTGGACGAACTTGGCGCCCCGGCCTTTGGGCGGTTATTTTTGGGTGCGGCTGTGCCCGCGGCATATTTTGGCACACGGAGGCCGGTCGCAACGTCTCGCCCCATTCCAAGTCCGGCGGACGATGTTGGCCAGCCCCTCCCTCCAAGGCTATAGCCCACCCTTTTTTTGGCCATTTTTCCGCTGGGGGGTTTGCGTGCAACGACCTTCGGGGAGTTATTTTTGGGCGTGGCTGTGCCCGCGGCCTATTTTTGGCACGCGGAGGCCGCTCGCAAAGTCTCGCACCATTCCGAGTCCGGCGGACGAAGTTGGCCAGCCCCTCCCCCCAAGGCTATAGCCCACCCGTTTTTTGGCCATTTTTCCGCTGGGGGGTTTGGGCGCAACCACCTTCGGGGAGTTATTGTTGGCCGCGGCTGTGCCCGCGGCCTATTTTTGGCATGCGGAGGCTGCTCACAAAGTCTCGCCCCATTCCGAGTCCGGCGGACGAAGTTGGCCAGCCCCTCCCCCCAAGGCTATAGCCCACCCGTTTTTTGGCCATTTTTCCGCTGGGGGGTTTGGGCGCAACCACCTTCGGGGAGTTATTTTTTGGCGCGGCTGTGCCCGCGGCCTATTTTTGGCACGCGGAGGCCGCTCGCAAAGTCTCGCACCATTCCGAGTCCGGCGGACGAAGTTGGCCTGCCCCACCCCCCAAGGCTATAGCCCACCCGTTTTTGTGGCCTTTTTCCGCTGGACGAACTTGGCGTCCCGGCCTTCGGGCAGTTATTTTTGGGCGCGGCTGTGCCCGGGGCCTATTTTTGGCACACGGAGGCCGCTCGCAATGTCTTGCGCCATTCGGAGTCCGGCGGACGAAGTTGGCCAGCCCCACCCCCCAAGGCTGTAGCCCACGCTTTTTTGTGGCCTTTTTCCGCTGGACGAACTTGGCGCCCCGGCCTTCTGGCGGTTATTTTTGGGCGCGGCTGTGACCGGGGCCTATTTTTGGCACACGGAGGCCGCTCGTAAAGTCTTACGCCATTCCGAGTCCGGCGGACGAAGTTGGCCAGCCCCACCCCCCAAGGCTATAGCCCACCCTTTTTTGTGGGCTTTTTCCGCTGGACGAACATGGCGCCGCGGCCTTCGGGTGGTTATTTTTGGGCTCGGCAATGCCCGGGGCCTACTTTTGGCACACGGAGGCCGCTCGCAAAGTCTCGCGCCATTCCGAGTCCGGCGGACGAAGTTTGCCAGCCCCACCCCCCAAGGCTATAGCCCACGCTTTTTTGTGGCCTTTTTCCGCTGAATGAACTTGGCGCCCCGGCCTTCTGGCGGTTATTTTTGGGCGCGGCTGTACCCGGGGCCTATTTTTGGCACACGGAGGCGCCTCGCAAAGTGTCGCGCCATTCCGAGTCCGGCGTACGAAGTTGGCCAGCCCCACCCCCCAAGGCTATAGCCCACCCGTTTTTGTGGCCTTTTTCCGCTGGACGAACTTGGCGCCCCGGCCTTCGGGCGGTTATTTTTGGGGGCGGCAGTGCCCGGGGCCTATTTTTCGCACACGGAGGCCGCTCGCAAAGTTTCGCGCCAGTCCGAGTCCGGCGGACGAAGTGGGCCAGCCTCACCCCCCAAGGGTATAGCCCACCCGTTTTTGTGGCCTTTTTCCGCTGGACGAACTTGGCGCCCCGGCGTTCGAGGGGTTATTTTTGGGTGCGGCTTTGCCCGGGGCCTATTTTTGGCACACGGAGGCCGCTCGCAAAGTTTCGCGTCATTCCGAGTCCGGCGGACGAAGTTGGCCAGCCGCACCCCCCAAGGCGATAGCCCACCCGTTTTTGTGGCCTTTTTCCGCTGGACGAACTTGGCGCCCCGGCCTTCGGGCGGTTATTTTTGGGCGCGCCTGTGCCCGGGGCCTGTTTTTGGCACACGGAGGCCGCTCGCAAAGTCTTACGCCATTCCGAGTCTGGCGGGCGAAGTGGGCCAGCCCCACCCCCCAAGGCTATAGCCCACCCGTTTTTGTGGCCTTTTTCCGCTGGACGAACTTGGCGCCCCGGCCTTCGGACGGTTATTTTTGGGCGCGGCTGTGCCCGGGGTCTTTTTTTGGTACACGGAGGCCGCTCGCAAAGTCTCGCGCCATTCCGAGTCCGGCGGACGAATTGGGCCAGCCCCACCCCCCAAGGCTATAGCCCACCCGTTTTTGTGGCCTTTTTCCGCTGGACGAACTTGGCGCCCCGGCCTTCGAGTGGTTATTTTTGGGCGCGGCTGTGCCCGGGGCCTATGTTTCGCACACGGAGGCAGCTCGCAAAGTTTCACGCCATTCCGAGTCCGGCGGACGAAGTTGGCCAGCCGCACCCCCCAAGGCGATAGCCCACCCGCTTTTTTGGCCTTTTTCCGCTGGACGAACTTGGCGCCCCGGCCTTCGGGCGGTTATTTTTGGGTGCGGCTGTGCCCATGGCCTATTTTTGGCACGCGGAGGCCGCTCGCAAAGTCTCACCCCATTCCGAGTCTGGCGAACGAAGTCGGCCAGCCCCTCCCCCCAAGGCTATAGCCCACCAGTTTTTTGGCCATTTTTCCGCTGGACGAACTTGGAGCCCCGGCCTTCGGGCGGTTATTTTCGGGCGCGGCTGTGCCCGCGGCCTATTTTTGGCACGCGGAGGCCACTCGCAAAGTCTCGCCCCATTCCGAGTCCGGCGGACGAAGTTGGCCTGCCCCACCCCCCAAGGCTATAGCCCACCCGTTTTTGTGGCCTTTTTCCGCTGGACGAACTTGGCGCCCCGGCCTTCGGGCAGTTATTTTTGGGCGCGGCTGTGCCCGGGGCCTATTTTTGGCACACGGAGGCCGCTCGCAATGTCTTGCGCCATTCGGAGTCCGGCGGACGAAGTTGGCCAGCCCCACCCCCCAAGGCTGTAGCCCACGCTTTTTTGTGGCCTTTTTCCGCTGGACGAACTTGGCGCCCCGGCCTTCTGGCGGTTATTTTTGGGCGCGGCTGTGACCGGGGCCTATTTTTGGCACACGGAGGCCGCTCGTAAAGTCTTACGCCATTCCGAGTCCGGCGGACGAAGTTGGCCAGCCCCACCCCCCAAGGCTATAGCCCACCCTTTTTTGTGGGCTTTTTCCGCTGGACGAACTTGGCGCCGCGGCCTTCGGGTGGTTATTTTTGGGCTCGGCAATGCCCGGGGCCTACTTTTGGCACACGGAGGCCGCTCGCAAAGTCTCGCGCCATTCCGAGTCCGGCGGACGAAGTTTGCCAGCCCCACCCCCCAAGGCTATAGCCCACGCTTTTTTGTGGCCTTTTTCCGCTGAACGAACTTGGCGCCCCGGCCTTCTGGCGGTTATTTTTGGGCGCGGCTGTACCCGGGGCCTATTTTTGGCACACGGAGGCTGCTCGTAAAGTCTCGCGCCATTCCGAGTCCGGCGGACGAAGTGGGCCTGCCCCACCCCCCAAGGCTATAGCCCACCCGTTTTTGTGTCCTTTTTCCGCTGGACGAACTTGGCGCCCCGGCCTTCGGGCGGTTATTTTTGGGCGCGGCTGTGTCCAGGGCCTATTTTTGGCACACGGAGGCCGCTCGCAATGTCTTGCGCCATTCCGAGTCCGGCGGACGAAGTTGGCCAGCCCCACCCCCCAAGGCTATAGCCCACCCGTTTTTGTGGCCTTTTTCCCCTGGACGAACTTGACGCTCCGGCCTTCGGGCTGTTATTTTTGGGCGCGGCTATGCCCGGGGCCTATTTTTGGCATGCGGAGGCCGCTCGCAAAGTCTCCCTTCATTCCGAAGCCGGCGGACGAAGTTGGCCAGCCCCAACCCCCAAGGCTATAGCCCACCCGTTTTTGTGGCCTTTTTCCGCTGGACGAACTTGGCGCCCCGGCCTTCGGGAGGTTATTTTTGGCCGCGGATGTGCCCGGGGCCTATTTTTGGCACATGGAGGCCGCTCGCAAAGTCTCACGCCATTCCCAAGCCGGCGGACGAAGTTGGCCAGCCCCACCCCCCAAGGCTATAGCCTACCCGTTTTTGTGGCCTTTTTCCGCTGGACGAACTTGGCGCCCCGGCCTTCGGGAGGTTATTTTTGGGCGCGGATGTGCCCGGGGCCTATTTTTGGCACACGGAGGCCGCTCGCAATGTCTTACGCCATTCCGAGTCCGGCGGACGAACTTCGCCAGCCCCACCCCCCAAGGCTATAGCCCCCCCGTTTTTGTGGCCTTTTTCCGCTGGACGAACTTGGCGCCCTGGCCTTCGCATGGTTATTTTTCGGCGCGGCTGTGCCCGGGGCCTATTTTTGGCACACGGAGGCCGATCGCAAAGTCTCGCTTCATTCCGAAGCCGGCGGACGAAGTCGGCCAGCCCCACCCCCCAAGGCTATAGCCCACCCGTTTTTGTGGCCTTTTTCCGCTGGACGAACTTGGCGCCCCGGCCTTCGGGTGGTTATTTTTGGGCGAGGCTGTGTCCGGGGCCTATTTTTGGCACACGGAGACCGCTCGCAAAGTCTCGCGCCATTCCGAGTCCGGCGGACGAAGTTGGCCAGCCCCACCCCCCAAGGCTATAATAGCCCACCCGTTTTTGTGGCCTTTTTCCGCTGGACGAACTTGGCGCTCCGGCCTTCGGGAGGTTCTTTTTGTGCGCGGCTGTGCCCGGGGCCTATTTTTCGCACACGGAGGCCGCTCGCAAAGTCTCGCGCCATTCCGAGTCCGGCGGACGAAGGTGGCTGGCCCCACCCCCCAAGGCTATAGCCCACCCGTTTTTGTGGCCTTTTTTCGCTGGACGAACTTGGCTCCCCAGCCTTCGGGCGGTTATTTTTGGGCGCGGCTGTGCCCGGGTCCTATTTTTGGCACACGGAGGCTGCTCGCAAAGTCTCGCGCCATTCCGAGTCCGGCCGACGAAGTGGGCCATCCCCACCCCCCAAGGCTATAGCCCACCAGTTTTTGTGGCCTTTTTCCGCTGGACGAACTTGGCGCCCCGGCCTTCGGGAGGTTATTTTTGGGCGTGGATGTGCCCGGGGCCTATTTTTGGCACATGCAGGCCGCTCGCAAAGTATCACGCCATTCCGAGTCCGGCGGACGAAGTTGGCCAGCCCCACCCCCCAAGGCTATAGCCCACCCGTTTTTGTGGCCTTTTTCCGCTGGACGAACTTCGCGCCCCGGCCTTCGGGTGGTTATTTTCGGGCGCGGCTGTGCCCTGGGCCTATTTTTGGCACACGGAGGCCGCTCGCAAAGTCTCGCGCCATTACGAGTCCGGCGGACGAAGTTGGCAAGCCCCACTCCCCAAGGCTATAGCCCACCCGTTTTTGTGGCCTTTTTCCGCTGGACGAACTTGGCGCCCCGGCCTTCGGGCGGTTATTTTTGGGCGCGGCTGTGCCCGGGGCCTATTTTTGGCACACGGAGGCCGCTCGCAAAGTCTCGTGCCATTCCGAGTCCGGCGGACGAAGTTGGCCAGCCCCACCGCCCAAGGCTATAGCCCACCCGTTTTTGTGGCCTTTTTCCGCTGGACGAACTTGGCGCCCCGGCCTTCGGGCGGTTATTTTTGTGCGCGGATGTGCCCAGGGCCTATTTTTCGCACACGGAGGCCGCTCGCAAAGTCTCGCGCCATTCCGAGTCCGGCGGACGAAGTTGGCTGGCCCCACCCCACAAGGCTATAGCCCACCCGTTTTTGTGGCCTTTTTCCGCTGGACGAACTTGGCGCCCCAGCCTTCGGGCTGTTATTTTTGTGCGCGGCTGTGCCCAGGGCCTACTTTTCGCACACGGAGGCCGCTCGCAAAGTCTCGCGCCATTCCGAGTCCGGCGGACGAAGTGGGCTGGCCCCACCCCCCAAGGGTATAGCCCACCCGTTTTTGTGGCCTTTTTCCGCTGGACGAACTTGGCGCCCCAGCCTTCGGGCGGTTATTTTTGGGCGCGGCTGTGCCCGGGGCCTATTTTTGGCACACGGAGGCCGTTCGCAAAGTCTCGCGCCATTCCGAGTCCGGCGGACGAAGTTATCCATCCCCACCCCCCAAGGCTATAGCCCACCCGTTTTTGTGGCCTTTTTCCGCTGGACGAACTTGGCGCCCCGGCCTTCGGGCGGTTATTTTCGGGCGCGGCTGTGTCCTGGGCCAATTTTTGGCACACGGAGGCCGCTCGCAAAGTCTCGCTCCATTCCGAGTCCGGCGGACGAAGTTGGGCAGCCCCACCCCCCAAGGCTATAGCCCACCCGTTTTTGTGGCCTTTTTCCGCTGGACGAACTTGGCGCTCCAGCCTTCGGGCGGTTATTTTTGGGCACGGCTGCGCCCGGGACCTATTTTTAGCACACGGAGGCCGCTCGCAAAGTCTCGCGCCATTCCGAGTCCGGCGGACGAAGTTGGGCAGCCCCACCCCCCAAGGCTATAGCCCACCCGTTTTTGTGGCCTTTTTCCGCTGGACGAACTTGGCAACCCGGCCTTCGGGCGGTTATTTTTGTGCGCGGCTGTGCCCAGGGCCTATTTTTCACACACGGAGGCCGCTCGCAAAGTCTCGCGCCATTCCGAGTCCGGCGGACGAAGTTATCCATCCCCACCCCCCAAGGCTATAGCCCACCCGTTTTTGTGGCCTTTTTCCGCTGGACGAACTTGGCAACCCGGCCTTCGGGCGGTTATTTTTGGGTGCGGCTGTACCCGGGGCCTATTTTTGGCACACGGAGGCCGCTTGCAATGTCTCGCGCCATTCCGAGTCCGGCGGACGAAGTGGGCCAGCCCCACCCCCCAAGGCTATAGCCCACCCGTTTTTGTGGCCTTTTTCCGTCGGACGAACTTGGCGCCCCGGCTTTCGGGCCGTTATTTTTGGGCGCGGCTGGGCCCGGGTCCTATTTTTGGCACTCGGAGGCCGCTCGCAAAGTCTCGCGCCATTCCGAGTCCGGCGGACGAAGTTGGCCAGCCCCACCCCCCAAGGCTATAGCCCACCCGTCTTTTTGTCCTTTTTCCGCTGGACGAACTTGGCGCCCCGGCCTTCGGGCGGTTATTTTTGGGCGCGACTGTGCCCGGGGCCTATTTTTGGCACACGGAGGCCGCTCGCAAAGTCTCGCGCCATACCGCGACCGGGGACGGAGGTTGGCCAGCCCCACCCCCCAAGGCTATAGCCCACCCGTTTTTGTGGCCTTTTTCCGCTGGACGAACTTGGCGCCCCGGCTTTCGGGCGGTTATTTTTGGGCACGGCTATGCCCGGGGCCTATTTTTGGCACAAGGAGGCCGCTCGCAAAGTCTCGCGCCGACCTTCGGGGGGTTTTTTTTGGGAGCCGCTGTGCCCGCGGCCTATATTTGGCACGCGGAGGCCGCTCGCAAAGTCTCGCCCCATTCCGATTCCGGCGGACGAAGTGGGCCAGCCCCTCCCCCCAAGGCTATAGCCCACCCGTTTTTTGGCCATTTTTCCGCTGGGGGGTTTGGGCGCGCCGACCTTCGGGTGGTTATTTTTGGGAGTTGCTGTGCCCGCGGCCTATTTTTGGCTCACGGAGGCCGCTCGCAAAGTCTCGCCCCATTCTGTGTCCGGCGGACGAATTTGGCCAGCCCCTCCCCCCAAGGGTATAGCCCACCCGTTTTCTGGCCATTTTTCCGTTGGGGGGTTTGGGCGAACCGACCTTCGGGGGGTTATTTTTGGGCGCGGCGGTGTCCGCGGCCTATTTATGGCACGCGGAGGCCGCTCGCAAAGTCTCGCCCCATTCCGAGTCCGGCGGACGAAGTTGGCCAGCCCCTCCCCCCAAGGCTATAGCACACTCGTTTTCTGGCCATTTTTCCGCTGGGGGGTTTGGGCGCGACGACCTTCGGGGGGTTATTTTTGGGAGCAGCTATGCCCGCGGCCTATTTTTGGCACGCAGAGGCTGCTCGCAAAGTCTCGCCCCGTTCCGAGTCCGGCGGACGAAGTTGGCCAGCCCTCCCCTCAAGGCTATAGCCCACCCGTTTTTTGGCCATTTTTCCGCTGGGGGGCTTGGGCGCGCCGACCTTCGTGGGGTTATTTTTGGGAGCGGCTGTGTCCGTGGCCTATTTTTGGCATGCGGAGGCCGCTCGCAAAGTCTCGCCCCATTCTGAGTCCGGCGGACGAATTTGGCCAGCCCCTCCCCCGAAGGCTATAGCCCACCCGTTTTCTGGCCATTTTTCCGCTGGCGGGTTTGGGCGCGCCGACCTTCGGGGGGTTATTTTTGGGAGCGGCTGTGCCCGCGGCCTATTTTTGGCACGCGGAGGCTGCTCGCAAAGGCTCGTCCCATTCTGAGTCCGGCGGACGAATTTGGCCAGCCTCTCCCCCCAAGGCTACAGCCCACCCGTTTTCTGGCCATTTTTCCGCTGGGTGGTTTGGGCGCGCCGACCTTCGGGGGGTTATTTTTGGGAGCGGCTGTGCCCGTGGCCTATTTTTGGCATGCGGAGGCCGCTCGCAATGTCTCGCGCCATTCCGAGTCCGGCGGACGAAGTTGGCGGGCCCCACCCCCCAAGGCTATAGCCCACCCGTTTTTGTGGCCTTTTTCCGCTGGACGAACTTGGCGCCCCAGCCTTCGGGCGGTTATTTTTGGGCGCGGCTGTGCCCGGGGCCTATTTTTGGCACACGGAGGCCGCTCGCAAAGTCTCGCGCCATTCCGAGTCCGGCGGACGAAGTTATCCATCCCCACCCCCCAAGGCTATAGCCCACCCGTTTTTTTGGCCTTTTTCCGCTGGACGAACTTGGCAACCCGGCCTTCGGGCGGTTATTTTTGGGTGCGGCTGTACCCGGGGCCTATTTTTGGCACACGGAGGCCGCTCACAATGTCTCGCGCCATTCCGAGTCCGGCGGACGAAGTGGGCCAGCCCCACCCCCCAAGGCTATAGCCCACCCGTTTTTGTGGCCTTTTTTCGTCGGACGAACTTGGCGCCCCGGCTTTCGGGCCGTTATTTTTGGGCGCGGCTGTGCCCGGGGCCTATTTTTGGCACTCGGAGGCCGCTCGCAATGTCTCGCGCCATTCCGAGTCCGGCGGACGAAGTGGGCCAGCCCCACCCCCCAAGGCTATAGCCCACCCGTTTTTGTGGCCTTTTTCCGTCGGACGAACTTGGCGCCCCGGCTTTCGGGCCGTTATTTTTGGGCGCGGCTGTGCCCGGGGCCTATTTTTGGCACTCGGAGGCCGCTCGCAAAGTCTCGTGCCATTCCGAGTCCGGCGGACGAAGTTGGCCAGCCCCACCCCCCAAGGCTATAGCCCACCCGTCTTTTTGTCCTTTTTCCGCTGGACGAACTTGGCGCCCCGGCCTTCGGGCGGTTATTTTTGGGCGCGACTGTGCCCGGGGCCTATTTTTGGCACACGGAGGCCGCTCGGAAAGTCTCGCGCCATTCCGATTCCGGCGGACGAAGTCGGCCAGCCCCACCCCCCAAGGCTATAGCCCACCCGTTTTTGTGGCCTTTTTCCGCTGGACGAACTTGGCGCCCCGGCTTTCGGGCGGTTATTTTTGGGCACGGCTGTGCCCGGGGCCTATTTTTGGCACAAGGAGGCCGCTCGCAAAGTCTCGCGCCGACCTTCGGGCGGTTTTTTTTGGGAGCCGCTGTGCCCGCGGCCTATATTTGGCACGCGGAGGCCGCTCGCAAAGTCTCGCCCCGTTCCGATTCCGGCAGACGAAGTGGGCCAGCCCCTCCCCCCAAGGCTATAGCCCACCCGTTTTTTGGCCATTTTTCCGCTGGGGGGTTTGGGCGCGCCGACCTTCGGGTGGTTATTTTTGGGAGTGGTTGTGCCCGCGGCCTATTTTTGGCTCGCGGAGGCCGCTCGCAAAGTCTCGCCCCGTTCCGATTCCGGCGGACGAAGTGGGCCAGCCCCTCCCCCCAAGGCTATAGCCCACCCGTTTTTTGGCCATTTTTCCGCTGGGGGGTTTGGGCGCGCCGACCTTCGGGTGGTTATTTTTGGGAGTGGCTGTGCCCGCGGCCTATTTTTGGCTCGCGGAGGCCGCTCGCAAAGTCTCGCCCCATTCTGAGTCCGGCGGACGAAGTTGGCCAGCCCCCCCCCCCAACGCTATAGCCCACCCGTTTTTTGGCCATTTTTCCGCTGGACGAACTTGGCGCCCCGGCCTTCGGGCGGTTATTTTTGGGCGCGGCTGTGCCCGCGGCCTATTTTTGCCATGCGGAGGCTGCTCGCAAAGTCTCGCCCCATTCCGAGTTCGGCGGAAGAAGTTGGCCAGCCCCTCCCCCCAAGGCTATAGCCCACCCGTTTTCTGGTCATTTTTCCGCTGGACGAACTTGGCGCCCCGGCGTTCGTGCGGTTATTTTTGGGCGTGGCTGTGTCCGTAGCCTATTTTTGGCACCCAGAGGCCGCTCGCAAAGTCTCACCCCATTCCGAGTCCGGCGGACGAAGTTGGCCAGCCCCTCCCCCCAACGCTATAGCCCACCCGTTTTTTGGCCATTTTTCCGCTGGACGAACTTGGCGCCCCGGCCTTCGGGCGGTTATTTTTGGGTGCGGCTGTGCCCGCGGCCTATTTTTGGCACGCGGAGTCCGCTCGTAAAGTCTCCTCCCCCTCCGAGTCCGGCGGACGAAGTCGGCCAGCCCCTCCCAACCAAGGCTATAGCCAACCCGTTTTTTGGCCATTTTTCGGCTGGACGAACTAGGCGCCCCGGCCTTCGGGCGGTTATTTTTCGGCGCGGCTGTGTCCGTTGCCTATTTTTGGCACGCGGAGGTCGCTCGTAAAGTCTCGCCCCATTCCGAGTCCGACGGACGAAGTTTGCCAGCCCCTCCCCCCAAGGCTATAGCCCACCCGTTTTTTGGCCATTTTTCCGCTGGACGAACTTGGCGCCCCGGCCTTCGGGCGGTTATTTTTGGGCGCGGCTGGGCCTGCGGCCTATTTTTGACACGCGGAAGCCGCTCGCAAAGTCTCGCCCCATTCCGAGTCCGGCGGACGAAGTCGGCCAGCCCCTCCCCCCAAGGCTATAGCCCACCCGTTTTCTGGCCATTTTTCCGCTGGACGAACTTGGCGCCCCGGCCTTCGGGCGGTTATTTTTGGTTGCGGCTGTGTCCGCAGCCTATTTTTGGCACGCGGAGGCCGTTCACAAAGTCTCGCCCCATTCCGAGTCCAGCGGACGAAGTTAGCCAGCCCCTCCCCCCAACGCTATAGCCCACCCGTTTTTAGGCAATTTTTCCGCTGGGGGGTTTGGGCGCGCCGACCTTCGGGCAGTTATTTTTGGGCGCGGCTGTGTCCGAGGCCTATTTTTGGCATGCGGAGGCCGCTCGCAAAGTCTCGCCCCATTCCGAGTCCGGCGGACGAAGTTGGCCAGCCCCTCCCCCCAAGGCTATAGCCCACCCGTTTTCTAGCCATTTTTCCGCTGGACGAACTTGGCGCCCCGGTTTCGTGCAGTTATTTTTTGGCGCGGCTGTGTCCGCAGCCTATTTTTGGCACGCAGAGGCCGTTCGCAAAGTCTCGCCCCATTCCGAGTCCGGCGGACGAAGTTGGCCAGCCCCTCCCCCCAACGCTATAGCCCACCCGTTTTCTGGCCATTTTTCCGCTGGACGAACTTGGCGCCCCGGCCTTCGTGCGGTTATTTTTGGGCGCGGCTGTGCCCGCGGCCTATTTTTGGCACGCGGAGGCCGCTCGCAAAGTCTCGCCCCATTCCGAGTCCGGCGGACGAAGTGGGCCAGCCCCTCCCCCCAAGGCTATAGCCCACCTGTTTTTTGGCCATTTTTCCGCTTGGGGGTTTGGGTGCGCCGACCTTCGGGCGGTTATTTTTGGCGCGGCTGTGCCCGCGGCCTATTTTTGGCATGCGGAGGCCGCTCGCAAGGTCTCACCCCATTCCGAGTCCGGCAGATGAAGTTGGCCAGCCTCTCCCCCCAAGGCTATAGCCCACCCGTTTTCTGGCCATTTTTCCGCTGGACGAACTTGGCGCCCCGTCCTTCGGGCGGTTATTTTTGGGCGCGGCTGTGCCCGTTGCCTATTTTTGGCATGCGGAGGCCGCTCGCAAATTCTCGCCCCATTCCGAGCCCGGCGGACGAAGTTGGCCAGCCCCTCCCCCCAAGGCTATAGCCCACCCGTTTTCTGGCCATTTTTACGCTGGACGAACTTGGCGCCCCGGCCTTCGGGCGGTTATTTTTGGGGGCGGCTGTGTCCGCAGCCTATTTTGGGCATGCAGAGGCCGCTCGCAAAGTCTCACCCCATTCCGAGTCCGGCGGACGAAGTTGGCCAGCCCCTCCCCCCAAGGCTATAGCCCACCCGTTTTTTGGCCATTTTTCCGCCAGACGAACTTGGCGCCCTGGCCTTCGGGCGGTTGTTTTTGGGCACGGCTGGTCCGGTGGCCTTTTTTTGGCACGCGGAGGCCGCTCGCAATGTCTCACCCCATTCCGAGTCCGGCGGACGAAGTTGGCCAGCCCCTCCCCCCAAGGCTATAGCCCACCCGTTTTTTGGCCATTTTTCCGCTGGACGAACTTGGCGCCCCGGCCTTCGGGAGGTTATTTTTTTGCACGGCTGTGCCCGCGGCCTATTTTGGCACGCGGAGGCTACTCGTAAAGTCTCATCCCATTCCGAGTCCGGTGGACGAAGTTGGCCAGCCCCTCCCCCTCCGGCTATAGCCCACCCGTTTTTTGGCCGTTTTTCCGCTGGGGGGTTTGGGCGCGCCTAACTTCGGGCGGTTATTTTTGGGAGCGGCTGTGCACGCGGCCTATTTTTGGCACGCAGAGGCCGCTCTCAATGTCTCGCCCCATTCCGAGTCCGGCGGACGAAGTTGGCCAGCCCCTCCCCCCAAGGCTATAGCCCACCCGTTTTTTGGCCATTTTTCCGTTGGACGAACTTGGCGCCCCGGCCTTCGGCCGTTATTTTTGGGCGCGGCTGTGCCCGCGTCCTATTTTTGGCACACGGAGGCCCCTCATAAAGTCTCGCGCCATTCCGAGTCCGGCGGACGAAGTGGGCCAGCCCCACCCCCCAAGGCTATAGCCCACCCAATTTTGTGGCCTTTTTCCGCTGGATGAACTTGGCACCCCGGCCTTCGGGCGGGTATTTTTGGGCGCGTCTGTGCCCTCGGCCTATTTTTGGCACACGTAGGTGCCTCGCAAAGTCTCGTGCCATTCCGAATCCGGCGGACGAAGTCGGCCAGCCCCACCCCCCAAGCCTATAGCCCACCCGTTTTTGTGGCCTTTTTCCGCTGGACGAACTTGGCGCCCCGGCCTTCGGGCGGGTATTTTTGAGCGCGGCTGTGCCCGCGGCATATGTTTGGTACACTGAGGTGCCTCGCAAAGTCTCGTGCCATTCCGAGTCCGGCGGACGAAGTTGGCCAGCCCCACCCCCCAAGGCTATAGCCCACCCGTTTTTGCTGCCTTTTTCCGCTGGACGAACTTGGCGCCCCGGCCTTTGGGAGGTTATTTTTGGGCGTGGCTGTGCCCACGGCCTATTTTTGGCACGCGGAGGCCGCTCCCAAAGTCTCGCCCCATTCCGAGTCAGGCGGACGAACTTGGCCAGCCCCTCCCCCCAAGGCTATAGCCCACCCGTTTTTTGGCCATTTTTCCACTGGACGACCTTGGCGCCCCGGCCTTCGGGCTGTTATTTTTGGACGCGGCTGTGCCCGTGGCCTATTTTTGGCACGCGTAGGCCGCACGCAAAGTCTCGCCCCATTCCGAGTCCGGCGGACGAAGTTGGCCAGCCCATCCCCCAAGGCTATAGCCCACCCGTTTTTGTGGCCTTTTTCCGCTGGACGAACTTGGCGCCCCGGCCTTTGGGAGGTTATTTTTGGGCGTGGCTGTGCCCACGGCCTATTTTTGGCACGCGGAGGCCGCTCCCAAGGTCTCGCCCCATTCCGAGTCAGGCGGACGAACTTGGCCAGCCCCTCCCCCCAAGGCTATAGCCCACCCGTTTTTTGGCCATTTTTCCACTGGACGAACTTGGCGCCCCGGCCTTCGGGCTGTTATTTTTGGACGCGGCTGTGCCCGTGGCCTATTTTTGGCACGCGTAGGCCGCACGCAAAGTCTCGCCCCATTCCGAGTCCGGCGGACGAAGTTGGCCAGCCCTTCCCCCAAGGCTATAGCCCACCCGTTTTTTGGCCATGTTTCCGCTGGACGAACTTGGCGCCCCGGCCTTCGGGCAGTTATTTTTGGGCGCGGCTGTGCCCGCGGCCTATTTTTGGCACGCGGAGTCCGCTCGCAAAGTCTCGCCCCATTCCGAGTCCGGCGGACGAAGTTTGCCAGCCCCTCCCCCCAAGGCTATAGCCCACCCGTTTTCTAGCCATTTTTCCGCTGGACGAACTTGGCGCCCCGGTTTCGTGCAGTTATTTTTTGGCGCGGCTGTGTCCGCAGCCTATTTTTGGCACGCAGAGGCCGTTCGCAAAGTCTCGCCCCATTCCGAGTCCGGCGGACGAAGTTGGCCAGCCCCTCCCCCCAACGCTATAGCCCACCCGTTTTCTGGCCATTTTTCCGCTGGACGAACTTGGCGCCCCGGCCTTCGTGCGGTTATTTTTGGGCGCGGCTGTGCCCGCGGCCTATTTTTGGCACGCGGAGGCCGCTCGCAAAGTCTCGCCCCATTCCGAGTCCGGCGGACGAAGTGGGCCAGCCCGACCCCCCAAGGCTATGGCACACCCGTTTTTATGGCCTTTTTCCTTTGGACGAACTTGGCGCCCCTGCCTTTGGGCGGGTATTTTTGGGCGCGGCTGTGTCCGCGGCCTATTTTTAGCACACGGAGGCGCCTTGTAAAGTCTCGCGCCATTCCGAGTCCGGCGGACGAAGTGGGCCAGCCCCACCCCCCAAGGCTAAAGCCCACCCGTTTTTGTGGCCTTTTTCCACTGGACGAACTTGCCGCCCCGGCCTTCGGGCGGGTATTTTTGGGCGCGGCTGTGCCCGTGGCCTATTTTGGGCACACGGAGGCGCCTTGTAAAGTGTCGCGCCATTCCGAGTCCGGCGAACGAAGTTGGCCAGCCCGACCCCCCAAGGCTATAGCCCACCCGTTTTTGTGGCCTTTTTCCGCTGGACGAACTTGGCGCCCCGGCCTTCGGGTGGATATTTTTGGGCGCGGCTGTGCCCGCGGCCTATTTTTAGCACACGGAGGTGCCTCGAAAAGTCTCTCCCCATTCCGAGTCCGGCGGACGAAGTTGGCCAGCCCGACCCCCCAAGGCTATAGCCCACCCGTTTTTGTGGCCTTTTTCCGCTGGACGAACTTGGCGCCCCGGCCTTCGCGTGGGTTTTTTTTGGCGCGGTTGTGTCCGCGGCATATTTTTGGTACACGGAGGCTCCTCGCAAAGTCTCGCGCTATTCCGAGTCCGGCGGACGAAGTTGGCCAGCCCCACCCCCCAAGGCTATAGCCCACCCGTTTTTGTGGCCTTTTTCCGCTGGACGAACTTGGCGCCCCGGCCTTCGGGCAGGTATTTTTGGGTGCGGCTGTGCCCGCGGCCTATTTTTGGCACACGGAGGCACCTCGCAACGTCTCGCGCCATTCCGAGTCCGGCGGACGAAGTGGGCCAGCCCCACCCCACAAGGCTATAGCCCACCCGTTTTTGTGGCCTTTTTCCGCTGGACGAACTTGGCGCCCCGGCCTTCGGGCGGGTATTTTTGGGCGCGGCTGTTCCCGCGGCCTATTTTTGGCACACGGAGGCGCCTCGCAAAGTCTCGCCCCATTCCGAGTCCGGCGGACGAAGTGGGCCAGCCCCACCCCCCAAGGCTATAGCCCACCCGTTTTTATGGCCTTTTTCCTTTGGACGAATTGGCGCCCTGGCCTTTGGGCGGGTATTTTTGGGCGCGGCTGTGCCCGCGGCCTATTTTTAGCACACGGAGGCGCCTTGTAAAGTCTCGCCCCATTCCGAGTTCGGCGGAAGAAGTTGGCCAGCCCCTCCCCCCAAGGCTAAAGCCCACCCGTTTTCTGGTCATTTTTCCGCTGGACGAACTTGGCGCCCCGGCGTTCGTGCGGTTATTTTTGGGCGTGGCTGTGTCCGTAGCCTATTTTTGGCACCCAGAGGCCGGTCGCAAAGTCTCACCCCATTCCGAGTCCGGCGGACGAAGTTGGCCAGCCCCTCCCCCCAACGCTATAGCCCACCCGTTTTTTGGCCATTTTTCCGCTGGGCGAACTTGGCGCCCCGGCCTTCGGGCGGTTATTTTTGGGCGCGGCTGTGCCCGCGGCCTATTTTTGGCATGCGGAGGCCGCTCGCAAAGTCTCGCCCCATTCCGAGTCCGGCGGACGAAGTTGGCCAGCCCCTCCCCCCAAGGCTATAGCCCACCCGTTTTTTGGCCATTTTTCCGCTGGGGGGTTTGGGCGCGCCGACCTTCGGGGGGTTATTTTTGGGCGCGGCTGTGCCCGCGGCCTATTTTTGGCACGCGGAGGCCGCTCGCAAAGTCTCGCCCCATTCCGAGTCCGGCGGACGAAGTTGGCCAGCCCCTCCCCCCAAGGCTATAGCCCACCCGTTTTTTGGCCATTTTTCCGCAGGGGGGTATGGGCGTGCCGAGCTTCGGGGGGTTATTTTTGGGCACGGCTGTGCCCGCGGCCTATTTTTGGCACGCGGAGGCCACTCTTAAAGTCTCGCCCCATTCCCAGTCCGGTGGACGAAGTTGGCCCGCCCCTCCCCCCAAGGCTATAGCCCACCCATTTTTTGGCCATTTTTTCGCTGGGGGGTTTGGACGCGCCTACCTTCGGGGGATTATTTTTGGGCGCGGATGCGCCCGCGGCCTATTTTTGGCACGCGGATGCTGCTCCCAAAGTCTCGCCCCATTCCGAGTCCGGCGGATGAAGTTGGCCAGCCCCTCCCCCCAAGGCTATAGCCCAACCGTTTTTTGGCCATTTTTCCGCTGGGGTGTTTGGGCGCGCCGATCTTCGGGGTGTTATTATTGGGCGAGGCTGTGTCCGCGGCCTATTTTTGGCACGCAGAGGCCGCTCGCAAAGTATCGCCCCATTCCGAGTCCGGCGGACGAAGTTGGCCAGCCCCTCCCCCCAAGGCTATAGCCCAACCGTTTTTTGGCCATTTTTTCGCTGGGGGGTTTGGGCGCGCGGACCTTCGGGGGGTTATTTTTGGGCGCGCCTGTCCCCGCGGCCTATTTTTGGCTAGCGGAGGCCATTCGTAAAGTCTCGCCCCATTCCCAGTCCAGGGGACGAAGTTGGCCCGCCCCTCCCCCCAAGGCTAAGCCCACCCGTTTTTTGGCCATTTTTCCGCTGTGGGGTTTGGGCGCGCCGATCTTCGGGGGGTTATTTTTGGGCACGGCTGTGCCCGCGGCCTATTTTTGGTACGCGGAGGCCGCTCGCAAAGTATCGCCCCATTCCGAGTCCGGCGGACGAAGTTCGCCAGCCCCACCCCCCAAGGCTATAGCCCACCCGTTTTTGTGGCCTTTTCCCGCTGGACGAACTTGGCGCCCCGGCCTTCGGGCGGGTATTTTTGGGCGAGGCTATGCCCGCGGCCTATTTTTGGCACACGGAGGTGCCTCGCAAAGTCTCCTGCCATTCCGAGTCCGGCGGACGAAGTCGGCCATCCCCACCCCCCAAGGCTATAGCCCACCCGTTTTCGTGGCCTTTTCCCGCAGGACGAACTTGGCGCCCCGTCCTTCGGTCGGGTATTTTTGGGCGCGACTGTGGCCGCGGCCTATTTTTGGCACACGGAGGCCCCTCGCAAAGTTTCGCGCCATTCCGAGTCCGGCGGACGAAGTTGGCCAGCCCCACCCCCCAAGGCTATAGCCCACCCGTTGTTGTGGCCTTTTTCCGCAGGACGAACTTGGCGCACCGGCCTTCGGGCATGTATTTTTTAGCACGGCTGCGCCCGCGGCCTATTTTTGGCACACGGAGGCACCTCGCAAAGTCTCGTGCCATTCCGAGTCCGGCGGACGAAGTTGGCCAGCCGCACCCCCCAAGGCTATAGCGCACCCGTTTTTGTGGCCTTTTTCCGCTGGACGAACTTGGCGCCCCGGCCTTCGGGCTGTTATTTTTGCGCGCGGTTGCGACCGCGGCCCATTTTTGGCACACGGAGGCGCCTTGCAAATTCTCGCGCCATTCCGAGTCCGGCGGACGAAGTGGGCCAGCCCCACCCCCCAAGGCTATAGGCCACCCGTTTTTGTGGCCTTTTTCCGCTGGACGAACTTGGCGCCCCGGCCTTCGGACGGTTATTTTTGGGAGAGCCTGTGCCGGCCGCGTATTTTTGGCACACGGAGGCCGCTCGCAAAGTCTTGCCCCATTCTGAGTCCGGCGGACGAAGTTGGCCAGCCCCTCCCCCCAAGGCTATAGCCCACCCGTTTTTTGGCCATTTTTCCGCGCGGGGGTTTGGGCGCGCCGACCTTCGGGCTGTTATTTTTGGGCGCGGCTGTGCCCGTGGCCTATTTTTGGCACGCGGTGGCCGCTCACAAAGTCTCGCCCCATTCCGAGTCCGGCGGACGAAGTTGGCCAGCCCCTCCCCCCAAGGCTATAGCCCACCCGTTTTTTGGCCATTTTTCCACTGGACGAACTTGGCGCCCCGGCCTTCGGGCGGTTATTTTTGGACGCGGCTGTGCCCGCGGCCTTTTTTTGGCACGAGGAGGCCGCTCGCAAAGTCTCGCCCCATTCCGAGTCCGGCGGACGAAGTTGGCCAGCCCCTCCCCCCAAGGCTATAGCCCACCCGTTTTTTGGCCATTTTTCCGCTGGGGGGTTTGGGCGCCCCGACCTTCGGGCGGTTATTTTTGGGCGCGGCTGTGCCCGCGGCCTATTTTTGGCACGCAGAGGCCGCTCGTAAAGCCTCGCCCCATTCCGAGTCCGGCGGACGAAGTTGGCCAGCCCCTCCCCCCAAGGCTATAGCCCACCCGTTTTTTGGCCATTTTTCCGCTGGGGGGTTTGGGCGCGCCGACCTTCGGGCGGTTATTTTTGGACGCGGCTGTGCCCGTGGCCTATTTTTGGCAGGCGGAGGCCGCTCGCAAAGTCTCGCCCCATTCGGAGTCAGGCGGACGAAGTGGGCCAGCACCTCCACCCAAGGCCATAGCCCACCCGTTTTTTGGCCATTTTTCCGTTGGACGAACTTGGCGCCCCGGACTTCGGGCGGTTAGTTTTGGGCGCGGCTGTGCCCGCGGCCTATTTTTGGCATGCGGAGGCCATTCGCAAAGTCTCGCGCCATTCCGAGTCCGGCGGACGAAGTTGGCCACCCGCACCCCCTAAGGCAATAGCCCACCCGTTTTTGTGGCCTTTTTCCGCTGGACGAACTTGGCGCCCCGGCCTTCGGGCGGGTATTTTTGGATACCGCTGTGCCCGCGGCCTATTTTTGCCACACAGAGGCGCCTCGCAAAGTCTCGCGCCATTCCGAGTCCGGCGGACGATGTTGGCCAGCCGCACCCCCCAAGGCTATAACCCACCCGTTTTTGTGGCCTTTTTCCGCAGGACGAACTTGGCGCCCCGGCATTCGGGCGGGTATTTTTGGGCGTGGCTGTGCCCGCTGCCTATTTTTGGAACACGGGAGTGCCTCGCAAAGTCTCACGCCATTCCGAGTCCGGCGGACGAAGCTGGCCAGCCCCTCCCCCCAAGGCTATGGCCCACCCATTTTTGTGGCCTTTTTCCGCTGGACGAACTTGGCGCCCCGGCCTTCGGGAGGGTATTTTTGGGCACCGCTGTGTCCGCGGCCTATTTTTGGTACACGGAGGCACCTCGCAAAGTCTAGCACCATTCCGAGTCCGGCGGACGAAGTTGGCCACCCGCACCCCCTAAGGCAATAGCCCCCCCGTTTTTGTGGCCTTTTTCCGCAGGACGAACTTGGCGCCCCGGCCTTCGGGAGGGTATTTTTGGGCGCGGCTGTGCCCGCGGCCTATTTTTGGCACACGGAGGCGCCTCGTAAAGTCTCGCGCCATTCCGAGTCCGGCGGACGAAGTTGGCCAGCCGCACCCCCCAAGGCTATAGCCCACCCGTTTTTGTGGCCTTTGTACGCTGCACGAACTTGGCGCCCCGGCCTTCGGGCGGGTATTTTTTAGCGCGGCTGCGCCCGCGGCCTGTTTATGGCACACGGAGGCGCCTCGCAAAGTCTCGCGCCATTCCGAGTCCGGCGGACGAAGTTGGCCAGCCCCACCCAAAGGCTATAGCCCACCCGTTTTTGTGGCCTTTTTCCGCTGGAAGAACTTGGCACCCCGGCCTTTGGGCGGGTATTTTTTGGCGTGGCTGTGCTCGCGGCCTATTTTTGGCACACGGAGGCGCCTCGCAAAGTCTCGCGCCATTCCGAGTCCGGCGGACGAAGTTCGCCAGCCCCACCCCCCAAGGCTATAGCCCACCCGTTTTTGTGGCCTTTTTCCGCTGGACGAACTTGGCGCCCCGGCCTTCGGGCGGGTATTTTTGGATACCGCTGTGCCCGCGGCCTATTTTTGGCACACGGAGGCGCCTCGCAAAGTCTCGCGCCATTCCGAGTCCGGCGGACGATGTTGGCCAGCCGCACCCCCCAAGGCTATAGCCCACCCGTTTTTGTGGCCTTTTTCCGCAGGACGAACTTGGCGCCCCGGCCTTCGGGCGGGTATTTTTGGGCGTGGCTGTGCCCGCTGCCTATTTTTGGCACACGGGAGTGCCTCGCAAAGTCTCACGCCATTCCGAGTCCGGCGGACGAAGCTGGCCAGCCCCACCCCCCAAGGCTATGGCCCACCCGTTTTTGTGGCATTTTACCGCTGGACGAAGTTGGCGCCCCGGCCTTCGGACGGGTATTTTTGGGCGCGGCCGTGCCCGCGGCCTTTTTTTCGCACACGGAGGTAACTCGCAAAGTCTCGCGCCATTCCGAGTCCGGCGGACGAAGTTGGCCAGCCCCACCCCCCAAGGCTATAGCCCACCCGTTTTTGTGGCCTTTTTCCGATGGAAGAACTTGAGACCCCGGCCTTCGGGCGGGTATTTTTTCGCGCGGCTGTGCGCACGGCCTATTTTTGGCACACGGAGGCGCCTCGTAATGTCTCGCGCCATTCCGAGTCCGGCGGACGAAGTTGGCCAGCCGCACCCCCCAAGGCTATAGCCCACCCGTTTTTGTGGCCTTTTTCCGCTGGACGAACTTGGCGCCCCGGCCTTCGGGCGGGTATTTTTTAGCGCGGTTGCGACCGCGGCCTATTTTTGGCACACGGAGGCGCCTCGCAAACTCTCACGTCATTCCGAGTCCGGCGGACGAAGTTGGCCAGCCCCACCCAAAGGCTATAGCCCACCCGTTTTTGTGGCCTATTTCCGCTGGACGAACTTGGCGCCCCGGCCTTCGGGCGTGTATTTTTGGGCGCGGCTGTGTCCGCGGCCTATTTTTGGTACACGGAGGTGCCTCGCAAAGTCTCGCGCCATTCCGAGTCCGGCGGACAAAGTGGGCCAGCCCCACCCCCCAAGGCTGTAGCCCACCCGTTTTTGTGGCCTTTTTCCGCTGGACGAACTTGGCGCCCCGGCCTTCGGGCGGGTATTTTTTAGTGCGACTGCGCCCGCGGCCTATTTTTGGTACACGGAGGCACCTCGTAAAGTCTCGCGCCATTCCGAGTCCGGCGGACGAAGTTGGCCAGCCGCACCCCCCAAGGCTATAGCCCACCCGTTTTTGTGGCCTTTGTACGCTGCACGAACTTGGCGCCCCGGCCTTCGGGCGGGTATTTTTTAGCGCGGCTGCGCCCGTGGCCTATTTTTAGCGCACGGAGGCGCCTCGCAAAGTCTCGCGCCATTCCGAGTCCGGCGGACGAAGTGGGCCGGCCCCACCCAAAGGCTATAGCCCACCCGTTTTTGTGGCCTTTTTCCGCTGGAAGAACTTGGCACCCCGGCCTTTGGGCGGGTATTTTTTGGCGTGGCTGTGCCCGCGGCCTATTTTTGGCACACGGAGGCGCCTCGCAAAGTCTCGCGCCATTCCGAGTCCGGCGGACGAAGTTGGCCAGCCCCACCCAAAGGCTATAGCCCACCCGTTTTTGTGGCCTTTTTCCGCTGGAAGAACTTGGCACCCCGGCCTTTGGGCGGGTATTTTTTGGCGTGGCTGTGCGCGCGGCCTATTTTTGGCACACGGAGGCGCCTCGCAAAGTCTCGCGCCATTCCGAGTCCGGCGGACGAAGTTCGCCAGCCCCACCCCCCAAGGCTATAGCCCACCCGTTTTTGTGGCCTTTTTCCGCTGGAAGAACTTGGCACCCCGGCCTTTGGTCGGGTATTTTTTGGCGTGGCTGTGTGCGCGGCCTATTTTTGGCACACGGAGGCGCCTCGCAAAGTCTCGCGCCATTCCGAGTCCGGCGGACGAAGTTCGCCAGCCCCACCCCCCAAGGCTATAGCCCACCCGTTTTTGTGGCCTTTTTCCGCTGGACGAACTTGACGCCCCGGCCTTCGGGCGGGTATTTTTGGATACCGCTGTGCCCGCGGCCTATTTTTGGCACACGGAGGCGCCTCGCAAAGTCTCGCGCCATTCCGAGTCCGGCGGACGATGTTGGCCAGCCGCACCCCCCAAGGCTATAGCCCACCCGTTTTTGTGGCCTTTTTCCGCAGGACGAACTTGGCGCCCCGGCCTTCGGGCGGGTATTTTTGGGCGTGGCTGTGCCCGTTGCCTATTTTTGGCACACGGGGGTGCCTCGCAAAGTCTCACGCCATTCCGAGTCCGGTGGACGAAGCTGGCCAGCCCCACCCCCCAAGGCTATGGCCCACCCGTTTTTGTGGCATTTTACCGCTGGACGAACTTGGCGCCCCGGCCTTCGGACGGGTATTTTTGTCACACGGAGGTGCCTCGCAAAGTCTCGCACCATTCCGAGTCCGGCGGACGAAGTTGGCCAGCCCCACCCAAAGGCTATAGCCCACCCGTTTTTTTGGCCTTTTTCCGCTGGAAGAACTTGGTACCCCGGCCTTTGGGCGGGTATTTTTTGGCGTGGCTGTGCGCGCGGCCTATTTTTGGCACACGGAGGCGCCTCGCAAAGTCTCGCGCCATTCCGAGTCCGGCGGACGAAGTTCGCCAGCCCCACCCCCAAGGCTATAGCCCACCCGTTTTGTGGCCTTTTTCCGCTGGACGAACTTGGCGCCCGGCCTTGGGCGGGTATTTTTGGATACCGCTGTGCCCGCGGCCTATTTTTGGCACACGGAGGCGCCTCGCAAAGTCTCGCGCCATTCCGAGTCCGGCGGACGATGTTGGCCAGCCGCACCCCCCAAGGCTATAGCCCACCCGTTTTTGTGTCCTTTTTTCGCAGGACGAACTTGGCGCCCCGGCCTTCGGGCGGGTATTTTTGGGCGCGGCTGTGCCCGCGGCCTATTTTTGGCACACGGAGGTGCCTCGCAAAGTCTCCCGCCATTCCGAGTCCGGCGGACGAAGCTGGCCAGCCCCACCCCCCAAGGCTATAGCCCACCCGTTTTTGTGGCCTTTTACCGCTGGACGAATTTGGCGCCCCGGCCTTCGGGCGGGTATTTTTGGGCGCGGCTGTGCCCATGGCCTATTTTTGGCACACGGAGGTGCCTCGCAAAGTTTCGCGCCATTCCAAGTCCAGCGGACGAAGTTGGCCAGCCCCACCCCCCAAAGCTATAGCCCACCCGTTTTTGTGGCCTTTTTCCGCTGGACGAATTTGGCGCCCCGGCTTTCGGGCGGGTATTTTTTGTCGAGGCTGCGCCCGCGGCCTATTTTTGGCACACGGAGGTGCCTCGCAAAGTCTCACGTCATTCCGAGTCTGGCGGACGAAGTGGGCCAGCCCCACCCAAAGGCTATAGCCCACCCGTTTTTGTGGCCTTTTTCCGCAGGATGAACTTGGCGCCCCGGCCTTCGGGCGGGTATTTTTTGAGTAGGCTGCGCCCACAAGTTAGTTTTGGCACACGGAGGTGCCTCGCAAAGTCTCCCGCCATTCCGAGTCCGGCGGACGAAGTTGGCCAGCCCCACCCCCCAAGGCTATAGCCCACCCGTTTTTGTGGCCTTTTTCTGCTGGACGAACTTGGCGCCCCGGACTTCGGGCGGGTATTTTTGGGCGCGGCTGTGTCCGCTGCCTATTTTTGGTACACGGAGCTGCCTCCCAAAGTCTCACACCATTCCGAGTCCGGCGGACGAAGTTCGCCAGCCCCACCCCCCAAGGCTATAGCCCACCCGTTTTTGTGGCCTTTTCCCGCTGGCGAACTTGGCGCCCCGGCCTTCGGGCAGGTATTTTTGGGCGTGGCTGTGCCCGCGGCCTATTTTTGGCACACGGAGGTGCCTCGGAAAGCTTCGCGCCATTCCGAGTCCGGCGGACTAAGTTGACCAGCCCCACCCCCCAAGGCTATAGCCCACCCGTTGTTGTGGCCTTTTCCCGCTGGACGAACTTGGCGCCCCGGCCTTCGGGCGGGTATTTTTGGGCGTGGCTGTGCCCGCGGCCTATTTTTGGCACACGGAGGTGCCTCGCAAAGTCTCCCGCCATTCCGAGTCCGGCGGACGAAGCTGGCCAGCCCCACCCCCCAAGGCTATAGCCCACCCGTTTTTGTGGCCTTTTTCCGCAGGACGAACTCGGCGCCCCGGCCTTCGGGCTGGTATTTTTGGGCGTGGCTGTGGCCGCGGCCTATTTTTGGCACACGGAGGTGCCTCGCAAAGTCTCACGCAATTCCGAGTCCGGCGGACGAAGCTGGCCAGCCCCACCCCCCAAGGCTATAGCACACCCGTTTTTATGGCCTTTTTCCTTTGGACGAACTTGGCGCCCCGGCCATTGGGTGGATATTTTTGGGCGCGGCTGTGCCTGCGGCATATTTTTGGCACACGGAGGCGCCTCGCAAAGTCTAGCATCATTCCGAGTCCGGCGGACTAAGTTGACCAGCCCCACCCCCCAAGGCTATAGCCCACCCGTTGTTGTGGCCTTTTCCCGCTGGACGAACTTGGCGCCCCGGCCTTCGGGCGGGTATTTTTGGGCGTGGCTGTGCCCGCGGCCTATCTTTGGCACACGGAGGTGCCTCGCAAAGTCTCCCGCCATTCCGAGTCCGGCGGACGAAGCTGGCCAGCCCCACCCCCCAAGGCTATAGCCCACCCGTTTTTGTGGCCTTTTTCCGCAGGACGAACTCGGCGCCCCGGCCTTCGGGCTGGTATTTTTGGGCGTGGCTGTGGCCGCGGCCTATTTTTGGCACACGGAGGTGCCTCGCAAAGTCTCACGCAATTCCGAGTCCGGCGGACGAAGCTGGCCAGCCCCACCCCCCAAGGCTATAGCACACCCGTTTTTATGGCCTTTTTCCTTTGGACGAACTTGGCGCCCCGGCCATTGGGCGGATATTTTTGGGCGCGGCTGTGCCTGCGGCATATTTTTGGCACACGGAGGTGCCTCGCAAAGTCTAGCATCATTCTGAGTCCGGCGGACGAAGTTGGCCAGCCCCACCCCCCAAGGCTATAGCCCACCTGTTTTTGTGGCCTTTTTCCGCTGGAAGAACTTGGCACCCCGGCCTTCGGGCGGGTATTTTTTGGCGCGGCTGTGCGCGCGGTCTATTTTTGGCACACGGAGGCGCCTCGCAAAGTCTCGCGACATTCCGAGTCCGGCGGACGAAGTCGGCCAGCCGCACCCCCCAAGGCTATAGCCCACCCGTTTTTGTGGCCTATTTCCGCTGGACGAACTTGGCGCCCCGGCCTTCGGGCGGGTATTTTTGGGCGCGGCTGTGTCCGCGGCCTATTTTTGGTACACGGAGGTGCCTCGTAAAGTCTCACGCCATTCCGAGTCCGGCGGACGAAGTTCGCCAGCCGCACCCCCCAAGGCTATAGCCCACCCGTTTTTGTGGCCTTTTTCCGCTGGAAGAACTTGGCACCCCAGCCTTCGGGCAGGTATTTTTGGGCGCGGATGTGCCCGCGGCATATTTTTGGCACACGGAGGCGCCTTGCAAAGTCTTGCGCCATTCCGAGTCCAGCGGACGAAGTTGGCCTGCCCCACCCCCGAAGGCTATAGCCCACCCGTTTTTGTGGCCTTTTTCCGCTGGAAGAACTTGGCACCCCGGCGTTCGGGCGGGTATTTTTTGGTGCGGCTGTGTACGCAGCCTATTTTTGGCACACAGAGGTGCCTCGCAAAGTCTCGCGCCATTCCGAGTCGAGCGGACGAAGTTGGCCCGCCCCACCCCCCAAGGCTATAGCCCACCCGTTTTTGTGGCCTTTTTCCGCTGGACGAACTTGGCGCCCCGGCCTTCGGGCGGGTATTTTTGGGCGCGGCTGTGCCCGCGGCATATTTTTGGCACACGGAGGTGCCTCGCAAAGTTTCGTGCCATTCCGAGTCCAGCGGACGAAGTTGGCCAGCCCCATCCCCCAAGGCTATAGCCCACCCGTTTTTGCTGCCTTTTTCCGCTGGACGAACTTAGTGCCCCGGGCTTCGGGCGGGTATTTTTGGGCGCAGCTGTGCCCGCGGCCTATTTTTGGCACGCGGAGGCCGCTCGCAAAGTCTCATCCCATTCCCAGTCCGGCGGACGAAGTTGGCCAGCCTCTCCCCCCAAGGCTATAGCCCACCCGTTTTTTGGCCATTTTTCCGCTGGACGAGCTTGGCGCCCTGGCCTTCGGGCTGTTAGTTTTGGGCGCGGCTGTGCCCGCAGCCTATTTTTTGCATGCGGAGGCCGTTCGCAAAGTCTTGCCCAATTCCGAGTCCGGCGGGCGAAGTTGGCCAGCCCCTCCCCCCAAGGCTATAGCCCACCCGTTTTTTGGCCATTTTTCCGCTGGACGAACTTGGCTCCCCGGCCTTCGGGCGGTTATTTTTTAGCGCAGCTGTGCCCGCAGCCTATTTTTGGCACGCGGAGGCCGCTCGCAAAGTCTCGCCCCATTCCGAGTCCGGCGGACGAAGTTGGCCAGCCCCTCCCCCCAAGGCTATAGCCCACCTGTTTTTTGGCCATTTTTCCGCTGGGGGGTTTGAGCGCAATGACCTTCGGGGGGATATTTTCGGGCGCAGCTATGCCCGCGGCCTATTTTTGGCACGCGGAAGCCGCTCGCAAAGTCTCGTCCCATTCCGAGTCCGGCGGACGAAGTTGGCCAGCCCCTCCCCCCAAGGCTATAGCCCACCCGTTTTTTGGCCATTTTTCCGCTGGGGGGTTTGGGCGCGCCGACCTTCGGGGGGTTATTTTTTGGCGCAGCTATGCCCGCGGCCTATTTTTGGCACGCAGAAGCCGCTCGCAAAGTCTCGACCCATTCCGAGTCCGGCGGACGAAGTAAGCCAGCCCCTCCCCCCAAGGCTATAGCCCACCCTTTTTTGGCCATTTTTCCGCTGGGGGGTTTGGGCGCGCCGACCTTCGGGGGGTTATTTTTTGTTACGGCATGGCCCGCGGCCTATTTTTGGCACGCGGAGGCTGCTCGCAAAGTCTCGCCCCATTCCGAGTCAGGCGGACGAAGTAAGCCAGCCCCTCCCCCCAAGGCTATAGCGCACCCTTTTTTGGCCAATTTTCCGCTGGGGAGTTTGCACGCGCCGACCTTCGGGGGGTTACTTTTGGGTTCGGCTGTGTCCGCGGCCTTGTTTTGGCACGTGGAGGCCGCTCGCAAAGTCTCGCGCCATTCCGAGTCCGGCGGACGGTTGGCCAGCCCCATCCCCAAGGCTATAGCCCACCCGTTTTGCTGCCTTTTTCCGCTGGACGAACTTAGTGCCCCGGGCTTCGGGGGGTTAATTTTCGGCGCAGCTGTGCCCATGATCTATTTTTTGCAGCAAAAGGAGGCGCCTCACAAGGTCTCGCGCCATTCCGAGTCCGGCGGACGAAGTGGGCCAGACCCACCCCCCAAGGTTATAGCCCACCCGTTTTTGTGGCATTTTTCCGCTGGACGAACTTGGCGGCCCGGCCTTCGGGCGGGTATTTTTGTACGCGGCTGTGCCCGCAGCCTATTTTTGGGACGCGGAGGCGCCTCGCAAAGTCTCGCGCCATTCCGAGTCCTGCGGACGAAGTTGGCCAGCCCCACCCCCCAAGGCTATAGCCCACCCGATTTTGCGGCCTTTTTCCGCTGGACGAACTTCGCGCCCCGGCCTTCGGGCGGGTATTTTTGGGCGCGGCTGTGCCCGCGGCCTATTTTTGGCACACGGAGGCGGCTCGCAAAGTCTCGCGCCATTCCGAGTCCGGCGGACGAAGTTGGCCAGCCCCATCCCCCAAGGCTATAGCCCACCCGTTTTTGCGGCCTTTTTCCGCTAGACGAACTTGGTGCCCCGGGCTTCGGGCGGGTATTTTTCGGCGAAGCTGTGCCCGCGGTCTATTTTTGGCACACGGAGGCGCCTCACAAAGTCTCGCGCCATTCCGAGTCCGGCGGACGAAGTGGGCCAGACCCACCCCCCAAGGCTATAGCCCACCCGTTTTTGTGGCCTTTTTCCGCTGGACGAACTTAGCGCCCCGGCCTTCGGGCGGGTATTTTTGGGCGCGGCTGTCCCCGCGGCCTATATTTGGGACACGGAGGCGCCTCGCAAAGTCTCGCGCCATTCCGAGTCCGGCGGACGAAGTTGGCCAGCCCCACCCCCCAAGGCTATAGCCCACCCGATTTTGTGGCCTTTTTCCGCTGGACGAACTTGGCGCCCCGGCCTTCGGGCGGGTATTTTTGGGTACGGCTGTACCCGTGGCCTATTTATGGGACACGGAGGAACCTCGCAAAGTCTCGCGCCATTCCGAGTCCGGCGGACGAAGTTGTCCAGCCCCACCCCCCAAGGCTATAGCCCACCCGTTTTTGTGGCCTTTTCCCGGTGGACGAACTTGGCGCCCCGGCCTTCGGGCTGGTATTTTAGAGCGCGGCTGTGCCCGCGTCCTATTTTTGGCACACGGAGGTGCCTCGCAAAGTCTCGCGCCATTACGAGTCCGGCGGACGAAGTTGGCCAGCCCCACCCCCCAAGGCTATAGCCCACCCGTTTTTGTGGCCATTTTCCGCTGGACGAACTTGGCTCCCCGGCCTTCGGGCGGGTATTTTTGGGCGCGGCTATACCCGCGGCCTATTTTTGGGACACGGAGGAACCTCGCAAAGACTCGCGCCATTCCGAGTCCTGCGGACGAAGTTGGCCAGCCCCACCCCCCAAGGCTATAGCCCACCCGATTTTGCGGCCTTTTTCCGCTGGACGAACTTCGCGCCCCGGCCTTCGGGCGGGTATTTTTGGGCGCGGCTGTGCCCGCGGCCTATTTTTGGCACACGGAGGCGGCTCGCAAAGTCTCGCGCCATTCCGAGTCCGGCGGACGAAGTTGGCCAGCCCCACCCCCCAAGGCTATAGCCCACCCGTTTTTGTGGCCTTTTTCCGCTGGACGAACTTAGCGCCCCGGCCTTCGGGCGGGTATTTTGGGCGCGGCTGTCCCCGCGGCCTATATTTGGGACACGGAGGCGCCTCGCAAAGTCTCGCGCCATTCCGAGTCCGGCGGACGAAGTTGGCCAGCCCCACCCCCGAAGGCTATAGCCCACCCGATTTTGTGGCCTTTTTCCGCTGGACGAACTTGGCGCCCCGGCCTTCGGGCGGGTATTTTTGGGTACGGCTGTACCCGTGGCCTATTTATGGGACACGGAGGAACCTCGCAAAGTCTCGCACCATTCCGAGTCCGGCGGACGAAGTTGGCCAGCCCCACCCCCCAAGGCTATAGCCCACCCGATTTTGTGGCCTTTTTCCGCTGGACGAACTTGGCGCCCCGGCTTTCGGGCGGGTATTTTTGGGTACGGCTGTACCCGTGGCCTATTTTTGGGACACGGAGGAACCTCGCAAAGTCTCGCGCCATTCCGAGTCCGGCGGACGAAGTTGTCCAGCCCCACCCCCCAAGGCTATAGCCCACCCGTTTTTGTGGCCTTTTCCCGGTGGACGAACTTGGCGCCCCGGCCTTCGGGCTGGTATTTTAGAGCGCGGCTGTTCCCGCGTCCTATTTTTGGCACACGGAGGTGCCTCGCAAAGTCTCGCGCCATTACGAGTCCGGCGGACGAAGTTGGCCAGCCCCACCCCCCAAGGCTATAGCCCACCCGTTTTTGTGGCCATTTTCCGCTGGACGAACTTGGCTCCCCGGCCTTCGGGCGGGTATTTTTGGGCGCGGCTATACCCGCGGCCTATTTTTTGGACACGGAGGAACCTCGCAAAGACTCGCGCCATTCCGAGTCCGGCGGACGAAGTGGGCCAGCCCCACCCCCCAAGGCTATAGCCCACCCGTTTTTGTGGCCTTTTCCCGCTGGACAAATTTGGCGCCCCGGCCTTCGGGCAGGTATTTTTGGGCGCGGCTGTACCCGCGTCCTATTTTTGGCACACGTAGGCGCCTCGCAAATTCTCGCGCCATTCCGAGTCAGGCGGACGAAGTCGGCCAGCCCCATCCCCCAAGGCTATAGCCCACCCATTTTTGCGGCCTTTTTCCGCTGGACGAACTTGGCGCCGCGGCCTTCGGGTGGGTATTTTTGGGTACGGCTGTGTCCGCGTCCTATTTTTGGGACACGGAGGCACCTCGCAAAGTCTCGCGCCATTCCGAGTCCGGCGGAGGAAGTGGGCCAGCCCCACCCCCCAAGGCTATAGGCCACCCGTTTTTGTGGCCTTTTTCCACTGGACGAACTTGGCGCCCCGGCCTTCGGGCTGGTATTTTAGAGCGCGGCTGTGCCCGCGTCCTATTTTTGGCACAAGGAGGTGCCTCGCAAAGTCTCGCGCCATTACGAGTCCGGCGGACGAAGTTCGCCAGCCGCACCCCCCAAGGCTATAGCCCACCCGTTTTTGTGGCCTTTTTCCGCTGGAAGAACTTGGCACCCCAGCCTTCGGGCAGGTATTTTTGGGCGCGGATGTGCCCGCGGCATATTTTTGGCACACGGAGGCGCCTCGCAAAGTCTTGCGCCATTCCGAGTCCAGCGGACGAAGTTGGCCTGCCCCACCCCCGAAGGCTATAGCCCACCCGTTTTTGTGGCCTTTTTCCGCTGGAAGAACTTGGCACCCCGGCCTTCGGGCGGGTATTTTTTGGTGCGGCTGTGTACGCAGCCTATTTTTGGCACATAGATGTGCCTCGCAAAGTCTCGCGCCATTCCGAGTCGAGCGGACGAAGTTGGCCCGCCCCACCCCCCAAGGCTATAGCCCACCCGTTTTTGTGGCCTTTTTCCGCTGGACGAACTTGGCGCCCCGGCCTTCGGGCGGGTATTTTTGGGCGCGGCTGTGCCCGCGGCATATTTTTGGCACACGGAGGTGCCTCGCAAAGTTTCGTGCCATTCCGAGTCCAGCGGACGAAGTTGGCCAGCCCCACCCCCCAAGGCAATAGCCCACCCGTTTTTGTGGCCTTTTTCCGCAGGACGAACTTGGCGCCCCGGCCTTCAGGCGGGTATTTTTGGGCGTAGCTGTGCCCGCGGCCTGTTTTTGGCTCACGGAGGTGCCTGGCAAAGTCTCACGCCATTCCGAGTCCGGCGGACGAATTCGCCAGCCCCACCCCCCAAGGCTATAGCCCACCCGTTTTTGTGGCCTTTTACCGCTGGACGAACTTGGCGCCCCGGCCTTCGGGCGGGTATTTTTGGGCGCGGCTGTGCCCGCGGCCTATTTTTGGCAAACGGAGGCGCCTCGCAAAGTTTCATGCCATTCCGAGTCCAGCGGACGAAGTTGGCCAGCCCCACCCCCCAAGGCTATAGCCCACCCGTTTTTGTGGCCTTTTTCCGCTGGAAGAACTTGGCATCCCGGCCTTCGGGCGGGTTGTTATTGGCGCGGCTGTGCACGCGGCCTATTTTTGGCACACGGAGGCACCTCACAAAGTCTCGCGCCATTCCGAGTCCGGCGGACGAAGTCGGCCAGCCTCACCCCCCAAGGCAATAGCCCACCCGTTTTTGTGGCCTTTTTCCGATGGACGAACTTGGCGCCCTGGCCTTCGGGCGGGTATTTTTTAGCACGGCTGCGCCCGCGGCCTATTTTTTGTACAGGGAGGTGCCTCACAAAGTCTCGCGCCATTCCGAGTTCGGCGGACGAAGTTGGCCAGCCCCACCCAAAGGCTATAGCCCACCCGTTTTTGTGGCCTTTTTCCGCAGGACGAACTTGGCGCCACGGCCTTCGGGAGGGTTTTTTTGGGCGCGGCTGTGCCCACGGCCTATTTTTGGCACACAGAGGTGCCTCGCAAAGTCTCGCGCCATTCCGAGTCCGGCGGACGAAGTTGGCCAGCCCCACCCCCCAAGGCAATAGCCCACCCGTTTTTGTGGCCTTTTTCCGCAGGACGAACTTGGCGCCCCGGCCTTCGGGAGGGTATTTTTGGGCGCGGCTGTGCCCGCGGCATATTTTTGGCAAACGGAGACGCCTCGCAAATTTTCGTGCCATTCCGAGTCCAGCGGACGAAGTTGGCCAGCCCTACCCCCCAAGGCTATAGCCCACCCGTTTTTGTGGCCTTTTTCCGCTGGAAGAACCTGGCACCCCGGCCTTCGGGAGGGTTGTTTTTGGCGCGGCTGCTCACGCGGCCTATTTTTGGCACACGGAGGCCGCTCGCAAAGTCTCGCCCCATTCCGTGTACGGCGGACGAAGTTGGCCAGCCCCTCCCCCCAAGGCTATAGCCCACCCGTTTTTTGGCCATTTTTCCGCTGGGGTGTTTGCGCGCAACGACCATTAGGGGGTTATTTTTGGGCGCAGCTGTGTCCGCAGCCTATTTTTGGCGCGCGGAGGCCGTTCGCAAAGTCTCGCCCCATTCCCAGTCAGGCGGACGAAGTAAGCCAGCCCCTCCCCCCAAGGCTATAGCGCACCCTTTTTTGGCCAATTTTCCGCTGGGGAGTTTGCACGCGCCGACCTTCGGGGGGTTACTTTTGGGTTCGGCTGTGTCCGCGGCCTTGTTTTGGCACGTGGAGGCCGCTCGCAAAGTCTCGCGCCATTCCGAGTCCGGCGGACGAAGTTGGCCAGCCCCATCCCCCAAGGCTATAGACCACCCGGGTTTGCTTTGCCTTGTTACGCTGGTCGAACTTAGTGCCCCGGGCTTCGGGCGGGTATTTTTCGGCGCAGCTGTGCCCGCGGTCTATTTTTGGCAAACGGAGGCGCCTCACAAGGTCTCGCGCCATTCCGAGTCCGGCGGACGAAGTGGGCCAGACCCACCCCCCAAGGTTATAGCCCACCCGTTTTTGTGGCATTTTTCCGCTGGACGAACTTGGCGCCCCGGCCTTCGGGCGGGTATTTTTGCACGCGGCTGTGCCCGCAGCCTATTTTTGGGACACGGAGGCGCCTCGCAAAGTCTCGCGCCATTCCGAGTCCTGCGGACGAAGTTGGCCAGCCCCACCCCCCAAGGCTATAGCCCACCCGATTTTGCGGCCTTTTTCCGCTGGACGAACTTCGCGCCCCGGCCTTCGGGCGGGTATTTTTGGGCGCGGCTGTGCCCGCGGCCTATTTTTGGCACACGGAGGCGGCTCGCAAAGTCTCGCGCCATTCCGAGTCCGGCGGACGAAGTTGGCCAGCCCCACCCCCCAAGGCTATAGCCCACCCGTTTTTGCGGCCTTTTTCCGCTAGACGAACTTGGTGCCCCGGGCTTCGGGCGGGTATTTTTCGGCGAAGCTGTGCCCGCGGTCTATTTTTGGCACACGGAGGCGCCTCACAAAGTCTCGCGCCATTCCGAGTCCGGCGGACGAAGTGGGCCAGACCCACCCCCCAAGGCTATAGCCCACCCGTTTTTGTGGCCTTTTTCCGCTAGACGAACTTGGTGCCCCGGGCTTCGGGCTGGTATTTTTCGGCGAAGCTGTGCCCGCGGTCTATTTTTGGCACACGGAGGCGCCTCACAAAGTCTCGCGCCATTCCGAGTCCGGCGGACGAAGTGGGCCAGACCCACCCCCCAAGGCTATAGCCCACCCGTTTTTGTGGCCTTTTTCCGCTGGACGAACTTAGCGCCCCGGCCTTCGGGCGGGTATTTTTGGGCGCGGCTGTCCCCGCGGCCTATATTTGGGACACGGAGGCGCCTCGCAAAGTCTCGCGCCATTCCGAGTCCGGCGGACGAAGTTGTCCAGCCCCACCCCCCAAGGCTATAGCCCACCCGTTTTTGTGGCCTTTTCCCGGTGGACGAACTTGGCGCCCCGGCCTTCGGGCTGGTATTTTAGAGCGCGGCTGTGCCCGCGTCCTATTTTTGGCACACGGAGGTGCCTCGCAAAGTCTCGCGCCATTACGAGTCCGGCGGACGAAGTTGGCCAGCCCCACCCCCCAAGGCTATAGCCCACCCGTTTTTGTGGCCATTTTCCGCTGGACGAACTTGGCTCCCCGACCTTCGGGCGGGTATTTTTGGGCGCGGCTATACCCGCGGCCTATTTTTGGGACACGGAGGAACCTCGCAAAGACTCGCGCCATTCCGAGTCCGGCGGACGAAGTGGGCCAGCCCCACCCCCCAAGGCTATAGCCCACCCGTTTTTGTGGCCTTTTCCCGCTGGACAAATTTGGCGCCCCGGCCTTCGGGCAGGTATTTTTGGGCGCGGCTGTACCCGCGTCCTATTTTTGGCACACGTAGGCGTCTCGCAAATTCTCGCGCCATTCCGAGTCAGGCGGACGAAGTCGGCCAGCCCCATCCCCCAAGGCTATAGCCCACCCATTTTTGCGGCCTTTTTCCGCTGGACGAACTTGGCGCCGCGGCCTTCGGGTGGGTATTTTTGGGTACGGCTGTGTCCGCGTCCTATTTTTGGGACACGGAGGCACCTCGCAAAGTCTCGCGCCATTCCGAGTCCGGCGGAGGAAGTGGGCCAGCCCCACCCCCAAGGCTATAGGCCACCCGTTTTGTGGCCTTTTTCCACTAGGCACGAACTTGGCGCCCGGCCTTCGGGCTGGTATTTTAGAGCGCGGCTGTGCCCGCGTCCTATTTTTGGCACACGGAGGAGCCTCGCAATGTCTCGCGCCATTACGAGTCCGCGGCGGACGAAGTGGGCCAGCCCCACCCCCCAAGGCTATAGCCCACCCGTTTTTGTGGCCTTTTTCCTCTGGACGAACTTGGCGACCCGGCCTTCGGGCGGGTATTTTTGGGCGCAGCTGTGTCCGCGTCCTATTTTTGGGACACGGAGGCACCTCGCAAAGTCTCGCGCCATTCCGAGTCCGGCGGACGAAGTTGGCCAGCCCCATCCCCCAAGGCTATAGCCCACCCGTTTTTGCGGCCTTTTTCCGCTGGACGAACTTCGCGTCCCGGCCTTCGGGCTGGTATTTTTTTGCGCGGCTGTGCCCGCGGCCTATTTTTGGCACACGGAGGCGGCTCGCAATGTCTCGCGCCATTCCGAGTCCGGCGGACGAAGTTGGCCAGCCCCATCCCCCAAGGCTATAGCCCACCCGTTTTTGCTGCCTTTTTCCGCTGGACGAACTTAGTGCCCCGGGCTTCGGGCGGGTATTTTTCGGCGCAGCTGTGCCCGCGGTCTATTTTTGGCACACGGAGGCACCTCACAAAGTCTCGCGCCATTCCGAGTCCGGCGGACGAAGTGGGCCAGACCCACCCCCCAAGGCTATAGCCCACCCGTTTTTGTGGCCTTTTTCCGCTGGACGAACTTGGCGCCCCGGCCTTCGGGCGGGTATTTTTGGGCGCGGCTGTGCCCGCGGCCTATTTTTGGGACACGGAGGTGCCTCGCAAAGTCTCGCGCCATTCCGAGTCCTGCGGACGAAGTTGGCCAGCCCCACCCCCCAAGGCTATAGCCCACCCGATTTTGTGGCCTTTTTCCGCTGGACGAACTTGGCGCCCCGGCCTTCGGGCGGGTATTTTTGGGCGCGGCTATGCCCGCGGACTATTTTTGGGTGCGGCTGTGCCCGCGGCCTATTTTTGGGACACGGAAGCACCTCGCAAAGTCTCGCGCCCTTCCTAGTCCGGCGGACGGCGGGCCGGCACCACCCACCAACGCTTTAGCCCACCTGATTTTGTTGCTTTTTTCCTCTGGACGAACTTGGCGGCCCGGCCTTCGGGTGGGCATTTTTGGGCGCGGTTGTGCCTGCGGCCTATTTAGTCTCGCGCCATTCCGAGTCCGGCGGACGAAGTTGGCCAGCCCCACCCCCCAAGGCTATAGCCCACCCGATTTTGTGGCCTTTTTCCGCTGGACGAACTTGCCGCCCCGGCCTTCGGGCGGGTATTTTTGGGCGCGGCTGGGCCCGCGGCCTATTTTTAGCACACGGAGGCACCTCGCAAAGTCTCGCGCTATTCCGAGTACGGCGGACGAAGTCGGCCAGCCCCACCCCCCAAGGCTATTGCTCACCCGTTTTTGTGGCATTTTTCCGCTGGACGAACTTGGCGCCCCGGCCTTCGGGCGGGTATTTTTGGGCGCGGCTGTGCCCGCGGCCTATTTTTGGGACACGGAGGTGCCTCGCAAAGTCGCGCGCCATTCCGAGTCCGGCGGACGAAGTGGGCCAGCCCCACCCCCCAAGGCTATAGCCCACCCGTTTTTGCGGCCTTTTTCCGCTGGACGAACTTCGCGTCCCGGCCTTCGGGCTGGTATTTTTTTGCGCGGCTGTGCCCGCGGCCTATTTTTGGCACACGGAGGCGGCTCGCAATGTCTCGCGCCATTCCGAGTCCGGCGGACGAAGTTGGCCAGCCCCATCCCCCAAGGCTATAGCCCACCCGTTTTTGCTGCCTTTTTCCGCTGGACGAACTTAGTGCCCCGGGCTTCGGGCGGGTATTTTTCGGCGCAGCTGTGCCATGGTCTATTTTTGTCACACGGAGGCGCCTCACAAAGTCTCGCGCCATTCCGAGTCCGGCGGACGAAGTGGGCCAGACCCACCCCCCAAGGCTATAGCCCACCCGTTTTTGTGGCCTTTTTCCGCTGGACGAACTTGGCGCCCCGGCCTTCGGGCGGGTATTTTTGGGCGCGGCTGTGCCCGCGGCCTATTTTTGGGACACGGAGGTGCCTCGCAAAGTCTCGCGCCATTCCGAGTCCTGCGGACGAAGTTGGCCAGCCCCACCCCCCAAGGCTATAGCCCACCCGATTTTGTGGCCTTTTTCCGCTGGACGAACTTGGCGCCCCGGCCTTCGGGCGGGTATTTTTGGGCGCGGCTATGCCCGCGGACTATTTTTGGGTGCGGCTGTGCCCGCGGCCTATTTTTGGGACACGGAAGCACCTCGCAAAGTCTCGCGCCATTCCTAGTCCGGCGGACGAAGTGGGCCGGCACCACCCCCCAAGGCTATAGCCCACCCGTTTTTGTGGCCTTTTTCCGCTGGACGAACTTGGCGGCCCGGCCTTCGGGTGGGCATTTTTGGGCGCGGTTGTGCCTGCGGCCTATTTAGTCTCGCGCCATTCCGAGTCCGGCGGACGAAGTTGGCCAGCCCCACCCCCCAAGGCTATAGCCCACCCGATTTTGTGGCCTTTTTCCGCTGGACGAACTTGCCGCCCCGGCCTTCGGGCGGGTATTTTTGGGCGCGGCTGGGCCCGCGGCCTATTTTTAGCACACGGAGGCACCTCGCAAAGTCTCGCGCTATTCCGAGTACGGCGGACGAAGTCGGCCAGCCCCACCCCCCAAGGCTATTGCTCACCCGTTTTTGTGGCATTTTTCCGCTGGACGAACTTGGCGCCCCGGCCTTCGGGCGGGTATTTTTGGGCGCGGCTGTGCCCGCGGCCTATTTTTGGGACACGGAGGTGCCTCGCAAAGTCGCGCGCCATTCCGAGTCCGGCGGACGAAGTGGGCCAGCCCCACCCCCCAAGGCTATAGGCCACCCGTTTTTGTGGCCTTTTTCCACTGGACGAACTTGGCGCCCCGGCCTTCGGGCTGGTATTTTAGAGCGCGGCTGTGCCCGCGTCCTATTTTTTGCACACGGAGGTGCCTCGCAAAGTCTCGCGCCATTACGAGTCCGGCGGACGAAGTTGGCCAGCCCCACCCGCCAAGGCTATAGCCCACCCATTTTTGCGGCCTTTTTCCGGCGGACGAAGTTGGCCAGCCCCACCCCCCAAGGCTATAGCCCACCCGGTTTTGTGGCCATTTTCCGCTGGACGACGTTGGCTGCCGGGCCTTCGGGGGGGTCTTGTTGGGCGCGGCTGTACCCGCGGCTATATTTTGGGACACGGAGGAACCTCGCAAAGACTCGCGCCATTCCGAGTCCGGCGGACGAAGTGGGCCAGCCCCACCCCCCAAGGCTATAGCCCACCCGTTTTTGTGGCCTTTTCCCGCTGGACAAATTTGGCGCCCCGGCCTTCGGGCAGGTATTTTTGGGCGCGGCTGTACCCCCGTCCTATTTTTGGCACACGGAGGCGCCTCGCAAATTCTCACGCCATTCCGAGTCAGGCGGATGAAGTTGGCCAGCCCCATCCCCCAAGGCTATAGCCCACCCATTTTTGCGGCCTTTTTCCGCTGGACGAACTTGGCGCCCCGGCCTTCGGGCGGGTATTTTTGGGTACGGATGCGCCCACGGCCTAGCTTTGGGACACGGAGCCACCTCGTAATGTCTCGCGCCATTCCAAGTCCGGCGGACGAAGTTGGACAGCCCCCCCCCCAAGGCTATAGCCCACCCGTTTTTGTGGCCTTTGTCCGCTGGACGAACTTGGCGCCCCGGCCTTCGGGCGGGTATTTTTGGGCGCGGCTGTGTCCGCGTCCTATTTTTGGGACACGGAGGCACCTCGCAAAGTCTCGCGCCATTCCGAGTCCGGCGGACGAAGTTGGCCAGCCGCATCCCCCAAGGCTATAGCCCACCCGTTTTTGCGGCCTTTTTCCGCTGGACGAACTTCGCGTCCCGGCCTTCGGTCTGGTATTTTTGGGCGCGGCTGTGCCCGCGGCCTATTTTTGGCACACGGAGGCGGCTCGCAATGTCTCGCGCCATTCCGAGTCCGGCGGGACGAAGTGGGCCAGCCCCACCCCCAAGGCTATAGGCCACCCGTTTTTGTGGCCTTTTTCCACCGGGACGAACTTGGCGCCCGGCCTTCGGGCGGGTATTTTTAGGCGAGGCTGTGCCCATGGACTATTTTTTGGGCGCGGCTGTGCCCGCAGCCTATTTTTGGCACACGGAAGCGCCTCGAAAAGTCTCGCGCCATTCCTAGTCCGGCGGACGAAGTTGGCCTGCACCACCCCCCAAGGCTATAGCCCACCCGTTTTTGTGGCCTTTTTCCGCTGGACGAACTTGGCGGCCCGGCCTTCGGGTGGGCATTTTTGGGAGCGGTTGTGCCCGCGGCCTATTTAGTCTCGCGCCATTCCGTGTCCGGCGGACGAAGGTGGCCAGCCCCCCAAGGCTATAGCCCACCCGATTTTGTGGCCTTTTTCCGCTGGACGAACTTGCCGCCCCGGCCTTCGGGCGGGTATTTTTGGGCGCGGCTGTGCCCGCGGCCTATTTTTAGCACACGGAGGCACCTCGCAAAGTCTCGCGCCATTCCGAGTCCGGCGGACGAAGTTGGCCAGCCCCAACCCCCAAGGCTATAGCCCACCCGTTTTTGATGCCTTTTTCCGCTGGACGAACTTAGAGCCCCGGCCTTCGGGCGGGTATTTTTGGGCGCGGCTGTGCCCGCGGTCTATTTTTGGCACACGGAGGCACCTCACAAAGTCTCGCGCCATTCCGAGTCCGGCGGACGAAGTGGGCCAGACCCACCCCCCAAGGCTATAGCCCACCCGTTTTTGTGGCCTTTGTCCGCTGGACGAACTTGGCGCCCCGGCCTTCGGGCGGGTATTTTTGGGCGCGGCTGTGTCCGCGTCCTATTTTTGGGACACGGAGGCACCTCGCAAAGTCTCGTCCCCATTCCGAGTCCGGCGGACGAAGTTGGCCAGCCCCCAAGGCTATAGCCCACCCGTTTTTGTGGCCTTTGTCCGCTGGACGAACTTGGCGCCCCGGCCTTCGGGCGGGTATTTTTGGGCGCGGCTGTGTCCGCGTCCTATTTTTGGGACACGGAGGCACCTCGCAAAGTCTCGTCCCATTCCGAGTCCGGCGGACGAAGTTGGCCAGCCCCTCCCCCCAAGGCTATAGCCCACCCGTTTTTTGGCCATTTTTCCGCTGGGGGGTTTGGGCGCGCCGACCTTCGGGGGGTTATTTTTTGGCGCAGCTATGCCCGCGGCCTATTTTTGGCACGCAGAAGCCGCTCGCAAAGTCTCGTCCCATTCCGAGTCCGGCGGACGAAGTTGGCCAGCCCCTCCCCCCAAGGCTATAGCCCACCCGTTTTTTGGCCATTTTTCCGCTGGGGGGTTTGGGCGCGCCGACCTTCGGGGGGTTATTTTTTGTTACGGCATGGCCCGCGGCCTATTTTTGGCACGCGGAGGCTGCTCGCAAAGTCTCGCCCCATTCCGAGTCAGGCGGACGAAGTAAGCCAGCCCCTCCCCCCAAGGCTATAGCGCACCCTTTTTTGGCCAATTTTCCGCTGGGGAGTTTGCACGCGCCGACCTTCGGGGGGTTACTTTTGGGTTCGGCTGTGTCCGCGGCCTTGTTTTGGCACGTGGAGGCCGCTCGCAAAGTCTCGCGCCATTCCGAGTCCGGCGGACGAAGTTGGCCAGCCCCACCCCCCAAGGCTATAGCCCACCCGATTTTGTGGCCTTTTTCCGCTGGACGAACTTGCCGCCCCGGCCTTCGGGCGGGTATTTTTGGGCGCGGCTGGGCCCGCGGCCTATTTTTAGCACACGGAGGCACCTCGCAAAGTCTCGCGCTATTCCGAGTACGGCGGACGAAGTCGGCCAGCCCCACCCCCCAAGGCTATTGCTCACCCGTTTTTGTGGCATTTTTCCGCTGGACGAACTTGGCGCCCCGGCCTTCGGGCGGGTATTTTTGGGCGCGGCTGTGCCCGCGGCCTATTTTTGGGACACGGAGGTGCCTCGCAAAGTCGCGCGCCATTCCGAGTCCGGCGGACGAAGTGGGCCAGCCCCACCCCCCAAGGCTATAGGCCACCCGTTTTTGTGGCCTTTTTCCACTGGACGAACTTGGCGCCCCGGCCTTCGGGCTGGTATTTTAGAGCGCGGCTGTGCCCGCGTCCTATTTTTTGCACACGGAGGTGCCTCGCAAAGTCTCGCGCCATTACGAGTCCGGCGGACGAAGTTGGCCAGCCCCACCCGCCAAGGCTATAGCCCACCCATTTTTGCGGCCTTTTTCCGGCGGACGAAGTTGGCCAGCCCCACCCCCCAAGGCTATAGCCCACCCGTTTTTGTGGCCATTTTCCGCTGGACGAACTTGGCTCCCTGGCCTTCGGGCGGGTATTTTTGGGCGCGGCTATACCCGCGGCCTATTTTTGGGACACGGAGGAACCTCGCAAAGACTCGCGCCATTCCGAGTCCGGCGGACGAAGTGGGCCAGCCCCACCCCCCAAGGCTATAGCCCACCCGTTTTTGAGGCCTTTTACCGCTGGACGAAATTGGCGCCCCGGCCTTCGGGCTGGTATTTTTGGGCGCGGCTTTACCCGCGTCCTATTTTTGGCACACGGAGGATCCTCGCAAAGTCTCGCGCCATTCCGAGTCAGGCGGATGAAGTTGGCCAGCCCCATCCCCCAAGGCTATAGCCCACCCATTTTTGCGGCCTTTTTCCGCTGGACGAACTTGGCGCCCCGGCCTTCGGGCGGGTATTTTTGGGTACGGATGCGCCCACGGCCTAGCTTTGGGACACGGAGCCACCTCGTAATGTCTCGCGCCATTCCAAGTCCGGCGGACGAAGTTGGACAGCCCCCCCCCCAAGGCTATAGCCCACCCGTTTTTGTGGCCTTTGTCCGCTGGACGAACTTGGCGCCCCGGCCTTCGGGCGGGTATTTTTGGGCGCGGCTGTGTCCGCGTCCTATTTTTGGGACACGGAGGCACCTCGCAAAGTCTCGCGCCATTCCGAGTCCGGCGGACGAAGTTGGCCAGCCGCATCCCCCAAGGCTATAGCCCACCCATTTTTGCGGCCTTTTTCCGCTGGACGAACTTCGCGTCCCGGCCTTCGGTCTGGTATTTTTTTGCGCGGCTGTGCCCGCGGCCTATTTTTGGCACACGGAGGCGGCTCGCAATGTCTCGCGCCATTCCGAGTCCGGCGGACGAAGTGGGCCAGCCCCACCCCCCAAGGCTATAGGCCACCCGTTTTTGTGGCCTTTTTCCACTGGACGAACTTGGCGCCCCGGCCTTCGGGCGGGTATTTTTGGGCGAGGCTGTGCCCGCGGACTATTTTTGGGCGCGGCTGTGCCCGCAGCCTATTTTTGGGACACGGAAGCGCCTCGAAAAGTCTCGCGCCATTCCTAGTCCGGCGGACGAAGTTGGCCGGCACCACCCCCCAAGGCTATAGCCCACCCGTTTTTGTGGCCTTTTTCCGCTGGACGAACTTGGCGGCCCGGCCTTCGGGTGGGCATTTTTGGGAGCGGTTGTGCCCGCGGCCTATTTAGTCTCGCGCCATTCCGTGTCCGGCGGACGAAGTTGGCCAGCCCCCCCCCCCAAGGCTATAGCCCACCCGATTTTGTGGCCTTTTTCCGCTGGACGAACTTGCCGCCCCGACCTTCGGGCGGGTATTTTTGGGCGCGGCTGTGCCCGCGGCCTATTTTTAGCACACGGAGGCACCTCGCAAAGTCTCGCGCCATTCCGAGTCCGGCGGACGAAGTTGGCCAGCCCCATCCCCCAAGGCTATAGCCCACCCGTTTTTGCTGCCTTTTTCCGCTGGACGAACTTAGTGCCCCGGGCTTCGGGCGGGTATTTTTCGGCGCAGCTGTGCCCGCGGTCTATTTTTGGCACACGGAGGCACCTCACAAAGTCTCACGCCATTCCGAGTCCGGCGGACGAAGTGGGCCAGACCCACCCCCCAAGGCTATAGCCCACCCGTTTTTGTGGCCTTTGTCCGCTGGACGAACTTGGCGCCCCGGCCTTCGGGCGGGTATTTTTGGGCGCGGCTGTGTCCGCGTCCTATTTTTGGGACACGGAGGCACCTCGCAAAGTCTCGTCCCATTCCGAGTCCGGCGGACGAAGTTGGCCAGCCCCCCCCCAAGGCTATAGCCCACCCGTTTTTGTGGCCTTTGTCCGCTGGACGAACTTGGCGCCCCGGCCTTCGGGCGGGTATTTTTGGGCGCGGCTGTGTCCGCGTCCTATTTTTGGGACACGGAGGCACCTCGCAAAGTCTCGTCCCATTCCGAGTCCGGCGGACGAAGTTGGCCAGCCCCTCCCCCCAAGGCTATAGCCCACCCGTTTTTTGGCCATTTTTCCGCTGGGGGGTTTGGGCGCGCCGACCTTCGGGGGGTTATTTTTGGCGCAGCTATGCCCGCGGCCTATTTTTGGCACGCAGAAGCCACTCGCAAAGTCTCGTCCCATTCCGAGTCCGGCGGACGAAGTTGGCCAGCCCCTCCCCCCAAGGCTATAGCCCACCCGTTTTTTGGCCATTTTTCCGCTGGGGGGTTTGGGCGCGCCGACCTTCGGGGGGTTATTTTTTGTTACGGCATGGCCCGCGGCCTATTTTTGGCACGCGGAGGCTGCTCGCAAAGTCTCGCCCCATTCCGAGTCAGGCGGACGAAGTAAGCCAGCCCCTCCCCCCAAGGCTATAGCGCACCCTTTTTTGGCCAATTTTCCGCTGGGGAGTTTGCACGCGCCGACCTTCGGGGGGTTACTTTTGGGTTCGGCTGTGTCCGCGGCCTTGTTTTGGCACGTGGAGGCCGCTCGCAAAGTCTCGCGCCATTCCGAGTCCGGCGGACGAAGTTGGCCAGCCCCATCCCCCAAGGCTATAGCCCACCCGTTTTTGCTGCCTTTTTCCGCTGGACGAACTTAGTGCCCCGGGCTTCGGGCGGGTATTTTTCGGCGCAGCTGTGCCCGCGGTCTATTTTTGGCAAACGGAGGCGCCTCACAAGGTCTCGCGCCATTCCGAGTCCGGCGGACGAAGTGGGCCAGACCCACCCCCCAAGGTTATAGCCCACCCGTTTTTGTGGCATTTTTCCGCTGGACGAACTTGGCGCCCCGGCCTTCGGGCGGGTATTTTTGCACGCGGCTGTGCCCGTAGCCTATTTTTGGGACACGGAGGCGCCTCGCAAAGTCTCGCGCCATTCCGAGTCCTGCGGACGAAGTTGGCCAGCCCCACCCCCCAAGGCTATAGCCCACCCGATTTTGCGGCCTTTTTCCGCTGGACGAACTTCGCGCCCCGGCCTTCGGGCGGGTATTTTTGCTCGCGGCTGTGCCCGCTGCCTATTTTTGGCACACGGAGGCGGCTCGCAAAGTCTCGCGCCATTCCGAGTCCGGCGGACGAAGTTGGCCAGCCCCATCCCCCAAGGCTATAGCCAACCCGTTTTTGCGGCCTTTTTCCGCTAGACGAACTTGGTGCCCCGGGCTTCGGGCGGGAATTTTTCGGCGAAGCTGTGCCCGCGGTCTATTTTTGGCACACGGAGGCGCCTCACAAAGTCTCGCGCCATTCCGAGTCCGGCGGACGAAGTTGGCCAGACCCACCCCCCAAGGCTATAGCCCACCCGTTTTTGTGGCCTTTTTCCGCTGGACGAACTTAGCGCCCCGGCCTTCGGGCGGGTATTTTTGGGCGCGGCTATACCCGCGGCCTATTTTTGGGACACGGTGGAACCTCGCAAAGACTCGCGCCATTCCGAGTCCGGCGGACGAAGTGGGCCAGCCCCACCCCCTAAGGCTATAGCCCACCCGTTTTTGTGGCCTTTTCCCGCTGGACAAATTTGGCGCCCCGGCCTTCGGGCAGGTATTTTTGGGCGCGGCTGTACCCGCGTCCTATTTTTGGCACACGGAGGCGCCTCGCAAATTCTCACGCCATTCCGAGTCAGGCGGATTAAGTTGGCCAGCCCCATCCCCCAAGGCTATAGCCCACCCATTTTTGCGGCCTTTTTCCGCTGGACGAACTTGGCGCCCCGGCCTTCGGGCGGGTATTTTTGGGTACGGCTGCGCCCACGGCCTAGCTTTGGGACACGGAGCCACCTCGTAATGTCTCGCGCCATTCCAAGTCCGGCGGACGAAGTTGGACAGCCCCCCCCCCCAAGGCTATAGCCCACCCGTTTTTGTGGCCTTTGTCCGCTGGACGAACTTGGCGCCCCGGCCTTCGGGCGGGTATTTTTGGGCGCGGCTGTGTCCGCGTCCTATTTTTGGGACACGGAGGCACCTCGCAAAGTCTCGCGCCATTCCGAGTCCGGCGGACGAAGTTGGCCAGCCCCATCCCCCAAGGCTATAGCCCACCCGTTTTTGCGGCCTTTTTCCGCTGGACGAACTTCGCGTCCCGGCCTTCGGTCTGGTATTTTTTTGCGCGGCTGTGCCCGCGGCCTATTTTTGGCACACGGAGGCGGCTCGCAATGTCTCGCGCCTTTCCGAGTCCGGCGGACGAAGTGGGCCAGCCCCACCCCCCAAGGCTATAGGCCACCCGTTTTTGTGGCCTTTTTCCACTGGACGAACTTGGCGCCCCGGCCTTCGGGCGGGTATTTTTGGGCGAGGCTGTGCCCGCGGACTATTTTTGGGCGCGGCTGTGCCCGCAGCCTATTTTTGGGACACGGAAGCGCCTCGAAAAGTCTCGCGCCATTCCTAGTCCGGCGGACGAAGTTGGCAGGCACCACCCCCCAAGGCTATAGCCCACCCGTTTTTGTGGCCTTTTTCCGCTGGACGAACTTGGCGGCCCGGCCTTCGGGTGGGCATTTTTGGGAGCGGTTGTGCCCGCGGCCTATATAGTCTCGCGCCATTCCGAGTCCGGCGGACGAAGTTGGCCAGCCCCCCCCCCAAGGCTATAGCCCACCCGATTTTGTGGCCTTTTTCCGCTGGACGAACTTGCCGCCCCGGCCTTCGGGCGGGTATTTTTGGGCGCGGCTGTGCCCGCGGCCTATTTTTAGCACACGGAGGCACCTCGCAAAGTCTCGCGCCATTCCGAGTCCGGCGGACGAAGTTGGCCAGCCCCATCCCCCAAGGCTATAGCCCACCCGTTTTTGCTGCCTTTTTCCGCTGGACGAACTTAGTGCCCCGGGCTTCGGGCGGGTATTTTTCGGCGCAGCTGTGCCCGCGGTCTATTTTTGGCACACGGAGGCACCTCACAAAGTCTCGCGCCATTCCGAGTCCGGCGGACGAAGTGGGCCAGACCCACCCCCCAAGGCTATAGCCCACCCGTTTTTGTGGCCTTTTTCCGCTGGACGAACTTGGCGCCCCGGCCTTCGGGCGTGTGTTTTTGGGCGCGGCTGTGCCCGCGGCCTATTTTTGGGACACGGAGGTGCCTCGCAAAGTCTCGCACCATTCCGAGTCCTGCGGACGATGTTGGCCAGCCCCACCCCCCAAGGCTATAGCCCACCCGATTTTGTGGCCTTTTTCCGCTGGACGAACTTGGCGCCCCGGCCTTCGGGCGGGTATTTTTGCACGCGGCTGTGCCCGTAGAATATTTTTGGGACACGGAGGCGCCTCGCAAAGTCTCGCGCCATTCCGAGTCCTGCGGACGAAGTTGGCCAGCCCCACCCCCCAAGGCTATAGCCCACCCGATTTTGCGGCCTTTTTCCGCTGGACGAACTTCGCGCCCCGGCCTTCGGGCGGGTATTTTTGGGCGCGGCTGTGCCCGCGGACTATTTTTGGCACACGGAGGTGGCTCGCAAAGTCTCGCGCTATTCCGAGTCCGGCGGACAAAGTTGGCCAGCCCCATCCCCCAAGGCTATAGCCCACCCGTTTTTGCGGTCTTTTTCCGCTAGACGAACTTGGTGCCCCGGGCTTCGGGCGGGTATTTTTCGGCGCAGCTGTGCCCGCGGTCTATTTTTGGCACACGGAGGCGCCTCGCAAAGTCTCGCGCCATTCCGAGTCCGGCGGACGAAGTCGGCCAGCCCCACCCCCCAAGGCTATAGCCCACCCGATTTTGTGGCCTTTTTCCGCTGGACGAACTTGCCACCCCGGCCTTCGGGCGGGTATTTTTGGGCGCGGCTGTGTCCGCGGCCTATTTTTCGCACACGGAGGCTCCTCGCAAAGTCTCGCGCCATTCCGAGTCCGGCGGACGAAGTTGGCCAGCCCCACCCCCCAAGGCTATAGCCCACCCGTTTTTGTTGTCTTTTTCCGCTGGACGAACATGGCACCCCGGCCTTCGGGCGGGTATTTTTGGGTGCGGCTGTGCCCGCGGCCTATTTTTAGCACACGGAGGCACCTCGTAAAGTCTCGCGCTATTCCGAGTACGGCGGACGAAGTTGGACAGCCCCACCCCCCAAGGCTATAGCCCACCCGTTTTTGTGGCATTTTTCCGCTGGACGAACTTGGCGCCCCGGCCTTCGGGCGGGTATTTTTGGGCGCGGCTGTGCCCGCGGCCTATTTTTGGCACACGGAGGCGCCTCGCAAAGTCTCGCGCCATTCCGAGTCCGGCGGACGAAGTGGGCCAGCCCCACCCCCCAAGGCTATAGGCCACCCGTTTTTGTGGCCTTTTTCCACTGGACGAACTTGGCGCCCCGGCCTTCGAGCGGGTATTTTTGGGCGCGGCTGTGCCCGCGGACTATTTTTTGGCGCGTCTGTGCCCGCGGCCTATTTTTGGGACACGGAAGCGCCTCGCAAAGTCTCGCGCCATTCCTAGTCCGGCGGACGAAGTGGGCCGGCACCACCCCCCAAGGCTATAGCCCGCCCGTTTTTGTGGCCTTTTTCCGCTGGACGAACTTGGCGGCCCGGCCTTCGGGCGGGTATTGTTGGGTGCGGCTGTCCCCGCAGCCTATTTTTGGGACACAGAGGAACCTCGCAAAGTCTCGCGCCATTCCGAGTCCGGCGGACGAAGTCGGCCAGCCCCACCCCCCAAGGCTATAGCCCACCCGTTTTTGTGGCCTTTTCCCGGTGGACGAACTTGGCGCCCCGGCCTTCGGGCTGGTATTTTTTAGGGCGCGGCTGTGCCCGCGTCCTATTTTTGGCACACGAAGGTGCCTCACAAAGTCTCGCGCCATTCCGAGTTCGGCGGAAGAAGTCGGCCAGCCCCACCCCCCAAGGCTATAGCCCACCCGCGATGCGGCCTTTTTCCGCTGGACGAACTTGGCGCCCCGGCCTTCGGGCGGGTATTTTTGGGTACGGCTGTGCCCACGGCCTATTTTTGGGACACGGAGGCACCTCGTAATGTCTCGCGCCATTCCAAGTCCGGCGGACGAAGTTGGCCAGCCCCATCCCCCAAGGCTATATCCGACCCGTTTTTGTGGCCTTTTTCCGCTGGACGAACTTGGCGCCCGGGCCTTCGGGCGGGTATTTTTGGGCGCGGCTGTGCCCGCGGCCTATTTTTAGCACACGGAGGCACCTCGTAAAGTCTCGCGCTATTCCGAGTACGGCGGACGAAGTTGGACAGCCCCACCCCCCAAGGCTATAGCCCACCCGTTTTTGTGGCATTTTTCCGCTGGACGAACTTGGCGCCCCGGCCTTCGGGCGGGTATTTTTGCGCGGCTGTGCCTGCGGCCTCTATTTTTGGCACACGGAGGCGCTCGCAGTCTCGCGCCATTCCGAGTCCGGCGGACGGCGGGCCAGCCCCACCCCCAACGCTATAGGCCACCCGCTTTTGTGGCCTTTTTCCACTGGGACGAACTTGGCGCCCGGCCTTCGAGCGGGTATTTTGGGCGCGGCTGTGCCCAAGGACTATTTTTGGCGCGTCTGTGCCCGCGGCCTATTTTTGGAACACAGAAGCGCCTCGCAAAGTCTCGCGCCATTCCTAGTCCGGGCGGACGAGTTGGCCGGCACCACCCCCAAGGCTATAGCCCACCCGCTTTTGTGCATTTTTCCGCTGGACGAACTTGGCGCCCGGCCTTTGGGCGGGTCTTTTTCCGCGCTGCTGTGCCCCCGGCCTATTTTTGGCACACGGATGCGCCTCGCAAAGTCTCTCGCCATTCCGAGTCGTCCGGACGGCGTGGGCCCGCCCCACCCCCAAGGCTATAGGCCACCCGTTTTTGTGGCCTTTTTCCACTGGACGAACTTGGCGCCCCGGCCTTCGAGCGGGTATTTTTGGGCGCGGCTGTGCCCGCGGACTATTTTTTGGCGCGTCTGTGCCCGCGGCCTATTTTTGGGACACGGAAGCGCCTCGCAAAGTCTCGCGCCATTCCTAGTCCGGCGGACGAAGTGGGCCGGCACCACCCCCCAAGGCTATAGCCCGCCCGTTTTTGTGGCCTTTTTCCGCTGGACGAACTTGGCGGCCCGGCCTTCGGGCGGGTATTGTTGGGTGCGGCTGTCCCCGCAGCCTATTTTTGGGACACAGAGGAACCTCGCAAAGTCTCGCGCCATTCCGAGTCCGGCGGACGAAGTCGGCCAGCCCCACCCCCCAAGGCTATAGCCCACCCGTTTTTGTGGCCTTTTCCCGGTGGACGAACTTGGCGCCCCGGCCTTCGGGCTGGTATTTTAGGGCGCGGCTGTGCCCGCGTCCTATTTTTGGCACACGAAGGTGCCTCACAAAGTCTCGCGCCATTCCGAGTTCGGCGGAAGAAGTCGGCCAGCCCCACCCCCCAAGGCTATAGCCCACCCGTTTATGCGGCCTTTTTCCGCTGGACGAACTTGGCGCCCCGGCCTTCGGGCGGGTATTTTTGGGTACGGCTGTGCCCACGGCCTATTTTTGGGACACGGAGGCACCTCGTAATGTCTCGCGCCATTCCAAGTCCGGCGGACGAAGTTGGCCAGCCCCATCCCCCAAGGCTATATCCCACCCGTTTTTGTGGCCTTTTTCCGCTGGACGAACTTGGCGCCCGGGCCTTCGGGCGGGTATTTTTGGGCGCGGCTGTGCCCGCGGCCTATTTTTAGCACACGGAGGCACCTCGTAAAGTCTCGCGCTATTCCGAGTACGGCGGACGAAGTTGGACAGCCCCACCCCCCAAGGCTATAGCCCACCCGTTTTTGTGGCATTTTTCCGCTGGACGAACTTGGCGCCCCGGCCTTCGGGCGGGTATTTTTGGGCGCGGCTGTGCCCGCGGCCTATTTTTGGCACACGGAGGCGCCTCGCAAAGTCTCGCGCCATTCCGAGTCCGGCGGACGAAGTGGGCCAGCCCCACCCCCCAAGGCTATAGGCCACCCGTTTTTGTGGCCTTTTTCCACCGGGACGAACTTGGCGCCCGGCCTTCGAGCGGGTATTTTTTGGGCGCGGCTGTGCCCATGGACTATTTTTGGGCGCGTCTGTGCCCGCGGCCTATTTTTGGGACACGGAAGCGCCTCGCAAAGTCTCGCGCCATTCCTAGTCCGGCGGACGAAGTTGGCCGGCACCACCCCCCAAGGCTATAGCCCACCCGTTTTTGTGGCCTTTTTCCGCTGGACGAACTTGGCGGCCCGGCCTTCGGGCGGGTATTGTTGGGTGCGGCTGTCCCCGCGGCCTATTTTTGGGACACAGAGGAACCTCGCAAAGTCTCGCGCCATTCCGAGTCCGGCGGACGAAGTCGGCCAGCCCCACCCCCCAAGGCTATAGCCCACCCGTTTTTGTGGCCTTTTCCGGTGGACGAACTTGGCGCCCGGCCTTCGGCTGGTATTTTAGGGCGCGGCTGTGCCCGCGGCCCTATTTTTGGCACACGGAGGTGCCTCACAAAGTCTCGCGCCATTCCGAGTACGGCGGAAGAAGTCGGCCAGCCCCGGCCCCCAAGGCTATATCCCACCCGTTTATGCGGCCTTTTTCCGCTGGACGAACTTGGCGCCCCGGCCTTCGGGCGGGTATTTTTGGGTACGGCTGTGCCCACGGCCTATTTTTGGGACACGGAGGCACCTCGTAATGTCTCGCGCCATTCCAAGTCCGGCGGACGAAGTAGGCCAGCCCCATCCCCCAAGGCTATATCCCACCCGTTTTTGTGGCCTTTTTCCGCTGGACGAACTTGGCGCCCGGGCCTTCGGGCGGGTATTTTTGGGCGCGGCTGTGCCCGTGGCCTATTTTTGGCACACGGAGGTGCCTCGCAAAGTCTCGCGCCATTCCGAGTCCTGCGGACGAAGTTGGCCAGCCCCATCCTCCAAGGCTATAGCCCACCCGATTTTGTGGCCTTTTTCCGCTGGACGAACTTGGCGCCCCGGCCTTCGGGCGGGTATTTTTGGGCGCGGTTGTGCCCGCGGCCTATTTTTGGCACACGGAGGCGGCTCGCAAAGTCTCGCACCATTCCGAGTCCGGCGGACGAAGTTGGCCAGCCCCATCCCCCAAGGCTATAGCCCACCCGTTTTTGCGGCCTTTTTCCGCTAGACGAACTTGTAGCCCTGGGCTTCGGGCGGGTATTTTTCGGTGCAGCTGTGCCCGAGGTCTATTTTTGGCACACGGAGGCGCCTCACAAAGTCTCGCGCCATTCCGAGTCCGGCGGACGAAGTGGGCCAGCCCCACCCCCCAAGGCTATAGCCCACCAGTTTTTGTGGCCTTTTTCCGTTGAACGAACAATGCGCCCCGGCCTTCGGGCGGGTATTTTTCGGCGCGGCTGTGCCCGCGGCCTATTTTTAGCACACGGAGGCACCTCGCAAAGTCTCTCGCTATTCCGAGTCCGGCGGACGAAGTTGGCCAGCCCCACCCCCCAAGGCTATAGCCCACCCGTTTTTGTGGCATTTTTCCGCTGGACGAACTTGGCGCCCCGGGCCTTCGGGTGGGTATTTTTGGGTGCGGCTGTGCCATGCCTCTTTTTTGGCACACGGAGGCGCCTCACAAAGTCTCGCACCATTCCGAGTCCGGCGGACGAAGTTGGCCAGCCCCACTCCCAAGGCCATAGCCCACCCGATTTTGTGGCCTTTTTCCGCTGGACGAACTTGGCGCCCCGGCCTTCGGGCGGGTATTTTTGAGCGCGGCTGTGCCCGCGGCCTCTTTTTGGGACACGGAGGCGCCTCGCAAACTCTCGTGCCATTCCTAGTCCGGCGGACGAAGTAGGCCAGCCCCACTCCCAAGGCTATAGCCCACCCGTTTTTGTGGCCTTTTTCCGCTGGACGAACTTGGCTCCCCGGCCTTCGGGCGGGTATTTTTGGGCACGGCTGTGGCCGCGGCCTATTTTTGGCACACGGAGGTGCCTCGCAAAGTCTCGCGCCATTCCGAGTCCGGCGGACGAAGTTGGCCTGCCCCACCCCGCAAGGCTATAGCCCACCCATTTTTGTGGCCTTTTTCCGCTGGACGAACTTGGCGCCCCGGCCTTCGGGCGGGTATTTTTAGCGCGGCTGTTGCCGCGGCCTATTTTTGGCACACGGAGGTGCCTCGTAAGGTCTCGCGCCATTCCTAGTCCGGCGGACGAAGTTGGCCAGCCCCACTCCCAAGGCTATAGCCCACTCGTTTTTGTGGCCTTTTTCCGCTGGACGAACTTGGCGCCCGGCCTTCGGGCGGGTATTTTTGGGCATGGCTGTTCCCGCGGCCTATTTTTGGCACACGGAGGTGCCTCGCAAAGTCTCGCGCCATTCCGAGTCCGGCAGACGAAGTCGGCCAGCACCACCCCGCAAGGCTATAGCCCACCCATTTATGTGGCCTTTTTCCGCTGGACGAACTTGGCGCCCCGGCCTTCGGGCGGGTATTTTTGGGCGCGGCTGTTGCCGCGGCCTATTTTTGGCACACGGAGGTGCCTCGTAAACTCTCGCGCCATTCCTAGTCCGGCAGACGAAGTCGGCCAGCACCACCCCCCAAGGCTATAGCCCACCCGTTTTTGTGGCCTTTTTCCGCTGGACGAACTTGGCGCCCCGGCCTTCGGGCGGGAATTTTTGGGCGCGGCTGTGCCTGCGGCCTATTTTTGGGTCACGGAGGTGCCTCACAAAGTGTCTCGCCATTCCGAGTCCGGCGGACGAAGTGGGCCAGCCCCACCCCCCAAGGCTATAGCCCACCCGTTTTTGTGGCCTTTTTCCGCTGGATGAACTTGGCGCCCCGGCCTTCGGGTGGGTATTTTTGGGCAAGGCTGTGTCCGCGGCCTATTTTTGGCACATGGAGGAGCCTCGTAAAGTCTCGCGCCATTCCTAGTCCGGCGGACGAAGTTTGCCAGCCCCACTCCCAAGGCTATAGCCCACTCGTTTTTGTGGCCTTTTTCCGCTGGACGAACTTGGCGCCCGGCCTTCGGGCGGGTATTTTTGGGCACGGCTGTTCCCGCGGCCTATTTTTGGCATACAGAGGTGCCTCGCAAAGTCTCGCGCCATCCCGAGTCCGGCGGACGAAGTCGGCCAGCCCCACCCCGCAAGGCTATAGCCCACCCGTTTTTGTGGCCTTTTTCCGCTGGACGAACTTTGCGCCCCGGCCTTCGGGCGGGTATTTTTGGACGCGGCTATGCCCGCAGCCTATTTTTGGCACACGGAGGCACCTCGCAAAGTCTCGCGCCATTCCAAGTCCGGCGGACGAAGTGGGCCAGCCCCACCCCCCAAGGTTATAGCCCACCCATTTTTGTGGCCTTTTTCCGCTGGACAAACTTGGCGCCCCGGCCTACGGGCGGGTATTTTTGGTCGCGGCTGTTCCCGCGGCCTATTTTTGGCACACGGAGGCGCCCCGCAAAGTCTCGCGCCATTCAGAGTCCGGCGGACGAAGTAGGCCAGCCCCACCCCCCAAGGCTATAGCCCACCCCTTTTTGTGGCCTTTTTCCGCTGGACGAACTTGGCGTCCCGGCCTTCGGGTAGGTATTTTTAGGCGCGACTGTTCCCGCGGCCTATTTTTGGCACACGGAGGCGCCTCGCAAAGTCTCGCGCCATTCCGAGTCCGGCGGACGAAGTCGGCCAGCCCCACCCCGCAAGGCTATAGCCCACCCGTTTTTGTGGCCTTTTTCCGCTGGACGAACTTTGCGCCCCGGCCTTCGGGCGGGTATTTTTGGACGCGGCTATGCCCGCAGCCTATTTTTGGCACACGGAGGCGCCTCGCAAAGTCTCGCGCCATTCCGAGTCCGGCGGACGAAGTAGGCCGGCCCCACCCCCCAAGGCTATAGCCCACCCGTTTTTGTGGCCTTTTTCCGTTGGACGAACTTGGGGCCCCGGTCTTCGGGCGGGTATTTTTGGTTGCGGCTGTGCCCGTGGCCTATTTTTGGCACACGGAGGTGCCTCGCAAAGTCTAGCACCATTCCGAGTCCGGCAGACGAAGTTGGCCAGCCCCACCCCCCAAGGCTATAGCCCACCCGTTTTTGTGGCCTTTTTCCGCTGGACGAACTAGGCGCCCCGGCCTTCGGGCGGGTATTTTTGGGCGCGGGTGTGACCGCGGCCTATTTTTGGCACACGGAGGCGCCCCGCAAAGTCTCGCGCCATTCTGAGTCCGGCGGACTAAGTTGGCCAGCCCCACCCCCCAAGGCTATAGCCCACCCGTTTTTGTGGCCTTTTTCCAGTGGACGAACTTGGCGTCCCGGCCTTCGGTAGGTATTTTTGGGCGCGACTGTTCCCGCGGCCTCTTTTTGGCACACGGAGGCGCCTCGCAAAGTCTCGCGCCATTTCGAGTCCGGCGGACGAAGTTGGCCAGCCCCACCCCCAAAGGCTATAGCCCACTCGTTTTTGTGGCCTTTTTCCGCTGGACGAACTTGGCGCCCGGCCTTCGGGCGGGTATTTTTGGGCACGGCTGTTCCCGCGGCCTATTTTTGGCACACGAAGGCGCCTCGCAAAGTCTCACGCCATTCCGAGTCCGGCGGACGAAGTCGGCCAGCCCCACCCCGCAAGGCTATAGCCCACCCGTTTTTGTGGCCTTTTTCCGCTGGACGAACTTTGCGCCCCGGCCTTCGGGCGGGTATTTTTGGACGCGGCTATGCCCGCAGCCTATTTTTGGCACACGGAGGCGCCTTGCAAAGTCTCGCGCCATTCCAAGTCCGGCGGATGAAGTGGGCCAGCCCCACCCCCCAAGGCTATAGCCCACCCGTTTTTGTGGCCTTTTTCCGGTGGACGAACTTGGCGTCCCGGCCTTCGGGTAGGTATTTTTAGGCGCAACTGTTCCCGCGGCCTCTTTTTGGCACACGGAGGCGCCTCGCAAAGTCTCGCACCATTTCGAGTCCGGCGGACGAAGTGGGCCAGCCCCACCCCCCAAGGCTATAGCCCACCCGTTTTTGTGGCCTTTTTCCGGTGGACGAACTTGGCGTCCCGGCCTTCGGGTAGGTATTTTTGGGCGCGACTGTTCCCGCGGCCTCTTTTTGGCACACGGAGGCGCCTCGCAAAGTCTCGCGCCATTTCGAGTCCGGCGGACGAAGTGGGCCAGCCCCACCCCCCAAGGCTATAGCCCACCCGTTTTTGTGGCCTTTTTCCGGTGGACGAACTTGGCGTCCCGGCCTTCGGGTAGGTATTTTTGGGCGCGACTGTTCCAGCGGCCTCTTTTTGGCACACGGAGGCGCCTCGCAAAGTCTCGCGCCATTCCGAGTCCGGCGGACGAAGTCGGCCAGCCCCACCCCGCAAGGCTATAGCCCACCCGTTTTTGCGGCCTTTTTCCGCTGGACAAACTTTGCGCCCCGGCCTTCGGGCGGGTACTTTTGGATGCGGCTATGCCCGCAGCCTATTTTTGGCACATGGAGGCGCCTCGCAAAGTCTCGCGCCATTCCGAGTCCGGCGGACGAAGTAGGCCGGCCCCACCCCCCAAGGCTATAGCCCACCCGTTTTTGTGGCCTTTTTCCGCTGGACGAACTTGGCGCCCCGGCCTTCGGGCGGGTATGTTTGGGCGCGGCTGTGCTCGCGGCCTATTTTTGGCATACAGAGACGCCTCGCAAAGTCTCGCGCCATTCCGAGTCCGGCGGACGAAGTTGGCCAGCCCCACCCCCCAAGGCTATAGCCCACTCATTTTTGTGGCCTTTTTCCGCTGGACGAACTTGGCGCCGCGGCCTTCGGGCGGGTATTTTTGGGCGCGGCTGAGCCCGCGGCCTATTTTTAGGACACGGAGGCGCCTCGTAAAGTCTCGCGCCATTCCGAGTCCGGCGGACGAAGTTGACCAGCCCCACCCCCCAAGGCTTTAGCCCACCCGTTTTTGTGGCCTTTTTCCGATGGACGAACTTGGCGCACCGGCCTTTGGGCGGGTATTTTTGGGCGCGGCTGTGCCCGCGGCCTATTTTTGGGACACGGAGGCCCCTCGCAAAATCTCACGCCATTCCGACTCCGGCGGACGAAGTTGGCCAGCCCCACTCCCCAAGGCTATAGCCCACCCGTTTTTGTGGCCTTTTTACGCTGGACGAACATGGCGCCCCGGCCTTCGGCCAGGTATTTTTGGGCGCGACTGTGCCCGCGGCCTATTTTTGGCACACGGAGGCACCTCGCAAAGTCTCGTGCAATTCCGAGTCCGGCGGACGAAGTTGGCCAGCCCCACCCCCCAAGGCTATAGCCCACCCGTTTTTGTGGCCTTTTTCCAGTGGACGAATTTGGCGCCCCGGCCTTCGGGCGGGTATTTTTGGGCGCGGCTGTGCCCGCGGCCTATTTTTGGCATACGGAGGCACCTTGCAAAGTCTCGCGCTATTCCGAGTCCGGCGGACGAAGTTGGCCAGCCCCAACCCCAAAGGCTATAGCCCACCCGTTTTTGTGGCCTTTTTCCGCTGGTCGAATTTGGCGCCCCGGCCTTCGGGCAGGTATTTTTGGGTGCGGCTGTGCCCACGGCCTAATTTTGGGCCACGGAGGTGCCTCGCAAAGTCTCGCGCCATTCCGAATCCGGCGGACGAAGTGGGCCAGCCCCAGCCCCCAAGGCTATAGCCCACCCGTTTTTGTGGCCTTTTTCCGCTGGACGAACTTGGCGCCCCGGCCTTCGGGCGGGTATTTTCGGGCACGGCTGTGCCCGCGGCCTATTTTTGGGACACGAAGGTGCCTCGCAAAGTCTCGCGCCATTCCGAGTCCGGCGGACGAAGTTGGCCAGCCCCAACCCCCAAGGCTATAGCCCACCCGTTTTGTGGCCTTTTTCCGCAGACGAACTTGGCGCCCGGCCTTCGGGCGGGTATTATTGGGCGCGGCTGTGCCAAGGCCTATTTTTAGCATACGGAGGCACCTTGCAAAGTCTCGTGCCATTCCGAGTCCGCGGACGGTTGGCCAGCCCCAACCCCAAGGCTATAGCCCACCCGTTTTTGTGGCCTTTTTCCAGTGGACGAATTTGGCGCCCCGGCCTTCGGGCGGGTATTTTTGGGTGCGGCTGTGCCCACGGCCTAATTTTGGGACACGGAGGTGCCTCGCAAAGTCTCGCGCCATTCCGAGTCCGGCGGACGAAGTGGGCCAGCCTCACTTCCCATGGCTATAGCCCACCCGCTTTTGTGGCCTTTTTCCGCTGGGACGAACTTGGCGCCCCAGCCTTGGGCGTGTAGAGCTGGGCGCGGCTGTGCCCGCGGCCTATTTTTGGCACACAGAGACGCCTCGCAAAGTCTCGCGCCATTCCGAGTCCGGCGGACGAAGTTGACCAGCCCCACCCCCCAAGGCTATAGCCCACCCGTTTTTGTGGCATTTTTCCACTGGACGAACTTGGCGCCCCGGCCTTCGGGTGGGTATTTTCAGGCACGGCTGTGCCCGCGGTCTATTTTTGGGACACGGAGGTGCCTCGCAAAGTCTCGCGCCATTCCGAGTCCGGCGGACGAAGTGGGCCAGCCCCAGCCCCCAAGGCTATAGCCCACCCGTTTTTGTGGCCTTTTTCCGCTGGACGAACTTGGCGCCCCGGCCTTCGGGCGGGTATTTTCGGGCACGGCTGTGCCCGCGGCCTATTTTTGGGACACGAAGGTGCCTCGCAAAGTCTCGCGCCATTCCGAGTCCGGCGGACGAAGTTGGCCAGCCCCACCCCCCAAGGCTATAGCCCACCCGTTTTTGTGGCCTTTTTCCGCAGGACGAACTTGGCGCCCCGGCCTTCGGGCGGGTATTATTGGGCGCGGCTGTGCCCGCGGCCTATTTTTGGCATACGGAGGCACCTTGCAAAGTCTCGTGCCATTCCGAGTCCGGCGGACGAAGTTGGCCAGCCCGAACCCCCAAGGCTATAGCCCACCCGTTTTTGTGGCCTTTTTCCAGTGGACGAATTTGGCGCCCCGGCCTTCGGGCGGGTATTTTTGGGTGCGGCTGTGCCCACGGCCTAATTTTGGGCCACGGAGGTGCCTCGCAAAGTCTTGCGCCATTCCGAATCCGGCGGACGAAGTGGGCCAGCCCCAGCCCCCATGGCTATAGCCCACCCGTTTTTGTGGCCTTTTTCCGCTGGACGAACTTGGCGCCCCAGCCTTCGGGCGGGTATTTTCGGGCGCGGCTGTGCCCGCGGCCTATTTTGGCACACAGAGACGCCTCGCAAAGTCTCGCGCCATTCTGAGTCCGGCGGACGAAGTTGACCAGCCCCACCCCCCAAGGCTATAGCCCACCCGTTTTTGTGGCATTTTTCCGCTGGACGAACTTGGCGCCCCGGCATTCGGGGGGTATTTTCGGCACGGCTGTGCCCATGCGGTCTATTTTTGGGACACGGAGGTGCCTCGCAAAGTCTCGCGCCATTCTGAGTCCGGCGGACGAAGTGGGCCAGCCCCACCCCCCAAGGCTATAGCCCACCCGTTTTTGTGGCCTTTTTTGCTGGACGAACTTGGCGCCCCGGCCTTCGGGTGGGTATTTTTGGGCGCGGCTGTGACCGCGTCCTATTCTTAGGACACGGAGGCGCCTCGCAAAGTCTCGCGCCATTCCGAGTCCGGCGGACGAAGTGGGCCAGCCCCAGCCCCCAAGGCTATAGCCCACCCGTTTTTGTGGCCTTTTTCCGCTGGACGAACTTGGCGCCCCGGCCTTCGGGCAGGTATTTTTGGGCGCGGCTGTGCCCGCGGCCTATTTTTGGCACACAGAGACGCCTTGCAAAGTCTCGCGCCATTCCGAGTCCTGCGGACGAAGTTGACCAGCCCCACCCCCCAAGGCTTTAGCCCACCCGTTTTTGTGGCCTTTTTCCGATGGACGAACTTGGCGCCCCGGCCTTCGGGTGGGTATTTTTAGGCGCGGCTATGTTCGTGGCCTATTTTTGGGACACGGAGGCGCCTCGCAAAGTCTCGCGCCATTCCGAGTCCGGCGGACGAAGTTGGCCAGCCCCACCCCCCAAGGCTATAGCCCACCCGTTTTTGTGGCCTTTTTCCGCTGGACGAACTTCGCGCCCTGGCCTTCGGGTGGGTATTTTTGGGCGCGGCTATGTTCGTGGCCTATTTTTGGGACACGGAGGTGCCTCGCAAAGTCTCCCGCCATTCCGAGTCCGGCAGACGAAGTGGGCCAGCCCCACCCCCCAAGGCTATAGCCCACCCGTTTTTGTGGCCTTTTTCCGCTGGACGAACTTGGCGCCCCTGCCTTTGGGCGGGTATTTTTGGGCGCGGCTGTGCCTGCCGCCTATTTTTGGCACACGGAGGCGCCTCGTAAAGTCTCGTGCCATTCCGAGTCCGGCGGACGAAGTTGACCAGCCCCACCCCCCAAGGCTATAGCCCACCCGTTCTTGTGGCATTTTTCCGCTGGACGAACTTGGCGCCCCAGCCTTCGGGCGGGTATTTTTGGGCACAGCTGTGCCCGCGGCCTATTTTTGGGACACGGAGGTGCCTCGCAAAGTCTCGCGCCATTCCGAGTCCGGCGGACGAAGTGGGCCAGCCCCACCCCCCAAGGCTATAGCCCACCCGTTTTTGTGGCCTTTTTCGCTGGACGAACTTGGCGCCCCGGCCTTCGGGTGGGTATTTTTGGGCGCGGCTGTGACCGCGTCCTATTTTTAGGACACGGAGGCGCCTCGCAAAGTCTCGCGCCATTCCGAGTCCGGCGGACGAAGTGGGCCAGCCCCAGCCCCCAACCTATAGCCCACCGTTTTTGTGGCCTTTTTCCGCTGGACGAACTTGGCGCCCCGGCCTTCGGGCGGGTATTTTTGGGCGCGGCTGTGCCCGCGGCCTATTTTTGGGACACGGAGGTGCCTCGCAAAGTCTCGCGCCATTCCGAGTCCGGCGGACGAAGTGGGCGAACCCCACCCCCCAATGCTATAGCCCACCCGTTTTTGTGGCCTTTTTCCGCTGTACGAACTTCGCGCCCTGGCCTTCGGGTGGGTATTTTAGGGCGCGGCTATGTTCGTGGCCTATTTTTGGGACACGGAGGCGCCTCGCAAAGTCTCGCGCCATTCCGAGTCCGGCAGACGAAGTTGGCCAGCCCCACCCCCCAAGGCTATAGCCCACCCGTTTTTGTGGCCTTTTTCCGTTGGACGAACTTGGCGCCCCGGCCTTTCGGCGGGTATTTTTGGGTGCGACTGTGCCCGCGGCCTATTTTTGGGACACGGAGCTGCCTCGTAAAGTCTCCCGCCATTCCGAGTCCGGCGGACGAAGTGGGCCAGCCCCACCCCCCAAGGCTATAGCCCACCCGTTTTTATGGCCTTTTTTCGCTGGACGAACTTGGCGCCCCGGCCTTCGGGCGGGTATTTTTGGGCGCGGCTGTGCCCGCGGTCTATTTTTGGCACACAGAGACGCCTCGCAAAGTCTCACGCCATTCCGAGTCCGGGCGGACGGTTTGACCAGCCCCACCCCCCAAGGCTTTAGCCCACCCGTTTTTGTGGCCTTTTTCCGATGGACGAACTTGGCGCCCCGGCCTTCGGGTGGGTAGTTTTAGGCGCGGCTATGCCTGCCGCCTATTTTTGGCACACGGAGGCGCCTCGTAAAGTCTCGCGCCATTCCAAGTCCGGCGGACAAAGTTGGCCAGCCCCACCCCCCAAGGCTATAGCCCACCCGTTTTTGTGGCCTTTTTCCGCTGGACGAACTTGGCGCCCCGGCCTTCGGGCAGGTATTTTTGGGCGCGGCTGTGGCCGCGGCCTATTTTTGGCACACGTAGGCACCTCGTAATGTCTCGCGCCATTCCGAGTCCGGCGGACGAAGTTGGCCAGCCCCACCCCCCAAGGCTATAGCCCACCCGTTTTTGTGGCCTTTTTCCGCTGGACGAACTTGGCGCCCCGGCCTTCGGGCAGGTATTTTTGGGCGCGGCTGTGTCCGCGTCTATTTTTGGCACACGTAGGCACCTCGTAATGTCTCGCGCCATTCCGAGTCCGGCGGACGAAGTTGGCCAGCCCCACCCCCCAAGGCTATAGCCCACCCGTTTTTGTGGCCTTTTTCCGTTGGACGAACTTGGCGCCCCGGCCTTTCGGCGGGTATTTTTGGGTGCGACTGTGCCCGTGGCCTATTTTTGGGACACGGAGCTGCCTCGCAAAGTCTCCCGCCATTCCGAGTCCGGCGGACGAAGTGGGCCAGCCCCACCCCCCAAGGCTATAGCCCACCCGTTTTTATGGCCTTTTTTCGCTGGACGAGCTTGGCGCCCCGGCCTTCGGGCGGGTATTTTTGGGCGCGGCTGTGCCCGCGGTCTATTTTTGGCACACAGAGACGCCTCGCAAAGTCTCGCGCCATTCCGAGTCCGGCGGACGAAGTTGACCAGCCCCACCCCCCAAGGCTTTAGCCCACCCGTTTTTGTGGCCTTTTTCCGATGGACGAACTTGGCGCCCCGGCCTTCGGGTGGGTAGTTTTAGGCGCGGCTATGCCTGCCGCCTATTTTTGGCTCACGGAGGCGCCTCGTAAAGTCTCGCGCCATTCCAAGTCCGGCGGACAAAGTTGGCCAGCCCCACCCCCCAAGGCTATAGCCCACCCGTTTTTCTGGCCTTTTTCCGCTGGACGAACTTGGCGCCCCGGCCTTCGGTTGGGTATTTTGGGGCGCGGCTATGTTCGTGGCCTATTTTTGGGACACGGAGGCACCTCACAAAGTCTCGCGCCATTCCGAGTCCGGCGGACGAAGTTGGCCAGCCCCACCCCCCAAGGCTATAGCCCACCCGTTTTTGTGGCCTTTTTCCGCTGGACGAACTTCGCGCCCTGGCCTTCGGGTGGGTATTTTTGGGCGCGGCTATGTTCGTGGCCTATTTTTGGGACACGGAGGCGCCTCGCAAAGTCTCCCGCCATTCCGAGTCCGGCGGACGAAGTGGGCCAGCCCCACCCCCCAAGGCTATAGCCCACCCGTTTTTATGGCCTTTTTTCGCTGGACGAACTTGGCGCCCCGGCCTTCGGGCGGGTATTTTTGGGCGCGGCTGTGCCCGCGGTCTATTTTTGGCACACAGAGACGCCTCGCAAAGTCTCGCGCCATTCCGAGTCCGGCGGACGAAGTTGACCAGCCCCACCCCCCAAGGCTTTAGCCCACCCGTTTTTGTGGCCTTTTTCCGATGGACGAACTTGGCGCCCCGGCCTTCGGGTGGGTAGTTTTAGGCGCGGCTATGCCTGCCGCCTATTTTTGGCTCACGGAGGCGCCTCGTAAAGTCTCGCGCCATTCCAAGTCCGGCGGACAAAGTTGGCCAGCCCCACCCCCCAAGGCTATAGCCCACCCGTTTTTGTGGCCTTTTTCCGCTGGACGAACTTGGCGCCCCGGCCTTCGGGCAGGTATTTTTGGGCGCGGCTGTGGCCGCGGCCTATTTTTGGCACACGTAGGCACCTCGTAATGTCTCGCGCCATTCCGAGTCCGGCGGACGAAGTTGGCCAGCCCCACCCCCCAAGGCTATAGCCAACCCGTTATTGTGGCCTTTTTCCGCTGGACGAACTTGGCGCCCCGGCCTTCGGTCGGGTATTATTGGGCGCGGCTGTGTCCGCGGCCTATTTTTGGGACGCGGAGGCGCCTCGCAAACTCTCGCACCATTCCGAGTCCGGCGGACGAAGTTAGCCAGCCCCAACCCCAAGGCTATAGCCCACCCGTTTTTGTGGCCTTTTTCTGCTGGACGAAATTGGCGCCCCGGCCTTCGGGCGGGTATTTTTGGACGCGGCTGTGCCCGCGGCCTATTTTTGGCACACGGAGTCGCCTTGCAAAGGCTCGCGCCATTCCGAGTCCGGCGGACGAAGTTGGCCAGCCCCACCCCCCAAGGCTGTAGCCCACCCGTTTTTGTGGCCTTTTTCCGCTGGACAAACTTGGCGCCCCGGCCTTCGGGCGGGTTATTTTGGCCACGGCTGTGCCCGCGGCCTATTTTTGGCACACGGAGGCGCCTCGCAAAGTCTCGCGCCATTCCGAGTTCGGCGGAGGAAGTTGGCCAGCCCCACACCCCAACGCATTAGCCCACCAGTTGTTGTGGCCTATTTACGCTGGACAAACTTGGCGCCCCGGCCTTCGGGCGGGTTATTTTGGCCACGGCTGTGCCCGCGGCTTATTTTTGGCACACGGAGGCGCCTCGCAAAGTCTCGCGCCATTCCGAGTCCGGCGGAGGAAGTTGACCAGCCCCACCCCCCAAGGCTTTAGCCCACCCGTTTTTGTGGCCTTTTTCCGATGGACGAACTTGGCGCCCCGGCCTTCGGGTGGGTAGTTTTAGGCGCGGCTATGCCTGCCGCCTATTTTTGGCTCACGGAGGCGCCTCGTAAAGTCTCGCGCCATTCCAAGTCCGGCGGACAAAGTTGGCCAGCCCCACCCCCCAAGGCTATAGCCCACCCGTTTTTGTGGCCTTTTTCCGCTGGACGAACTTGGCGCCCCGGCCTTCGGGCAGGTATTTTTGGGCGCGGCTGTGGCCGCGGCCTATTTTTGGCACACGTAGGCACCTCGTAATGTCTCGCGCCATTCCGAGTCCGGCGGACGAAGTTGGCCAGCCCCACCCCCCAAGGCTATAGCCAACCCGTTATTGTGGCCTTTTTCCGCTGGACGAACTTGGCGCCCCGGCCTTCGGGCGGGTATTATTGGGCGCGGCTGTGTCCGCGGCCTATTTTTGGGACGCGGAGGTGCCTCGCAAACTCTCGCACCATTCCGAGTCCGGCGGACGAAGTTAGCCAGCCCCAACCCCAAGGCTATAGCCCACCCGTTTTTGTGGCCTTTTTCTGCTGGACGAAATTGGCGCCCCGGCCTTCGGGCAGGTATTTTTGGACGCGGCTGTGCCCGCGGCCTATTTTTGGCACACGGAGTCGCCTTGCAAAGGCTCGCGCCATTCCGAGTCCGGCGAACGAAGTTGGCCAGCCCCACCCCCCAAGGCTGTAGCCCACCCGTTTTTGTGGCCTTTTTCCGCTGGACAAACTTGGCGCCCCGGCCTTCGGGCGGGTTATTTTGGCCACGGCTGTGCCCGCGGCCTATTTTTGGCACACGGAGGCGCCTCGCAAAGTCTCGCGCCATTCCGAGTTCGGCGGAGGAAGTTGGCCAGCCCCACCCCCCAAGGCTGTAGCCCACCCGTTTTTGTGGCCTTTTTCCGCTGGACAAACTTGGCGCCCCGGCCTTCGGGCGGGTTATTTTGGCCACGGCTGTGCCCGCGGCTTATTTTTGGCACACGGAGGCGCCTCGCAATGTCTCGCGCCATTCCGAGTCCGGCGGAGGAAGTTGGCCAGCCCCACTCCCCAAGGCTATAGCCCACCCGTTTTTGTGGCCTTTTTCCACTGGACGAACTTGGCGCCCCGGCCTTCGCGCGGGTTATTTTGGCCACGGCTGTGCCCGCGGCCTATTTTTGGCACACGGAGGCGCCTCGCAAAGTCTCACGCCATTCCGACTCCGGCGGAGGAAGTTGGCCAGCCCCACTCCCCAAGGCTATAGCCCACCCGTTTTTGTGGCCTTTTTCCACTGGACGAACTTGGCGCCCCGGCCTTCGGGCGGGTATTTTTGGGCGCGGCTGTGCCTGCGGCCTATTTTTGGCACACGGAGGTGCCTCGCAAAGTCTCGCGCCATTCCGAGTCCGGCGGACGAAGTTGGCCAGCCCCACTCCCCAAGGCTATAGCCCACCCGTTTTTGTGGCTTTTTTCCGCTGGACGAACTTGGCGCCCCGGCCTTTGGGCGGGTATTTTTGGGCGCGGCTGGGCCCGCGGCCTATTTTTGGCACACGGAGGCGCCTCGCAAAGTCTCACGCCATTCCGAGTCCGGCGGACGAAGTTGGCCAGCCCCACTCCCCAAGGCTATAGCCCACCCGTTTTTGTGGCCTTTTTCCACTGGACGAACTTGGCGCCCCGGCCTTCGGGCGGGTATTTTTGGGCGCGGCTGTGCCTGCGGCCTATTTTTGGCACACGGAGGTGCCTCGCAATGTCTCGCGCCATTCCGAGTCCGGCGGACGAAGTTGGCCAGCCCCACTCCCCAAGGCTATAGCCCACCCGTTTTTGTGGCTTTTTTCCACTGGACGAACTTGGCGCCACGGCCTTCGGGCGGGTATTTTTTGGCGCGGCTGTGCCCGCGGCCTATTTTTGGCACACGGAGGCGCCTCGCAAATTCTCGCGCCATTCGGAGTTCGGCGGACGAAGTCGGCCAGCCCCACCCCCCAAGGCTATAGCCCACCCGTTTTTGTGGCCTCTTTCCGCTGGACGAACTTGGCGCCCCGGCCTTCGGGCGGGTATTTTAAGCGCGGCTGTGCCCAAGGTCTATTTTTGGCACACGGAGGCGCCTCGTAAAGTCTCGCGCCATTCGGAGTCCGGCGGACGAAGTTGGCCAGCCCCACCCCCCAAGGCTATAGCCCACCCGTTTTTTGGGCAGTTTTGCGGCGGACGAACTTGGGGACGGGACCTTCGGGCGCTTATTTTTGGGGGCGGCTGTGCCCGCGTCCTATTTTTGGCACACGGAGGCCCCTCGCAAAGTCTGGCCCCATTCCGAGTCGGGCGGACGAATTTGGCCATCCCTACCCCCTAAGGCTATAGCCCACCCGTTTTTTGGGCATTTTTGCAGCGGACGAACTTGGGGACGGGACCTTCGGGCGCTTGTTTTTGGGTGCGGCTGTGCCCATGGCCTTTTTTTGGCACACGGAGGCCCCTCGCAAAGTCTGGCCCCATTCCGAGTCCGGCGGACGAAGTTGGCCAGCCCCACTCCCCAAGGCTATAGCCCACCCGTTTTTGTGGCTTTTTTCCGCTGGACGAACTTGGCGCCCCGGCCTTTGGGCGGGTATTTTTGGGCGCGGCTGGGCCCGCGGCCTATTTTTGGCACACGGAGGCGCCTCGCAAAGTCTCACGCCATTCCGAGTCCGGCGGACGAAGTTGGCCAGCCCCACTCCCCAAGGCTATAGCCCACCCGTTTTTGTGGCTTTTTTCCACTGGACGAACTTGGCGCCACGGCCTTCGGGCGGTATTTGTGTGCGCGGCTGTGCCTGCGGCCTATTTTTGGCACACGGAGGTGCCTCGCAATGTCTCGCGCCATTCCGAGTCCGGCGGACGAAGTTGGCCAGCCCCACTCCCCAAGGCTATAGCCCACCCGTTTTTGTGGCTTTTTTCCACTGGACGAACTTGGCGCCACGGCCTTCGGGCGGGTATTTTTTGGCGCGGCTGTGCCCGCGGCCTATTTTTGGCACACGGAGGCGCCTCGCAAATTCTCGCGCCATTCGGAGTTCGGCGGACGAAGTCGGCCAGCCCCACCCCCCAAGGCTATAGCCCACCCGTTTTTGTGGCCTCTTTCCGCTGGACGAACTTGGCGCCCCGGCCTTCGGGCGGGTATTTTTGGGCGCGGCTGTGCCCGCGGCCTATTTTTGGCACACGGAGGCGCCTCGTAAAGTCTCGCGCCATTCGGAGTCCGGCGGACGAAGTTGGCCAGCCCCACCCCCCAAGGCTATAGCCCACCCGTTTTTTGGGCAGTTTTGCGGCGGACGAACTTGGGGACGGGACCTTCGGGCGCTTATTTTTGGGGGCGGCTGTGCCCGCGTCCTATTTTTGGCACACGGAGGCCCCTCGCAAAGTCTGGCCCCATTCCGAGTCGGGCGGACGAATTTGGCCATCCCTACCCCCTAAGGCTATAGCCCACCCGTTTTTTGGGCATTTTTGCAGCGGACGAACTTGGGGACGGGACCTTCGGGCGCTTGTTTTTGGGTGCGGCTGTGCCCATGGCCTTTTTTTGGCACACGGAGGCCCCTCGCAAAGTCTGGCCCCATTCCGAGTCCGGCGGACAAACTTGGCCAGCCCCACCCTCCAAGGCTATAGCCCACCAGTTTTTTGGGCATTTTTGCGGCGGACGAACTTGGGGACGGGACCTTCGGGCGCTTATTTTTGGGTGCGGCTGTGTCCGTGGCCTATATTTGGCACACGGAGGCCGCTCGCAAAGTCTGGCCCATTTTTGAGTCCGGCGGACGAACTTGGCCAGCCCCACCCGCCAAGGCTATAGCCCACCCATTTTTTGGGTATTTTTGCGGCGGATGAACTTGGGGACGGCACATTCGGGTGCTTATTTTTGGACGCGGCTGTGTCCGCGGCCTATTTTTGGCACACGGAGGCCCCTCGCAAAGTCTGGCCCCATTCCGAGTCCGGCGGACGAACTTGGCCAGCCCCACCCCCCAAGGCTATAGCCCACCCGTTTTTTGGGCATTTTTGCGGCGGACGAACTTGGGGACGGGACCTTCGGGCGCTTATTTTTGGGCGCGGCTGTGCCCGCGGCCTATTTTTGGCACACGGAGGCCCCTCGCAAAGTCTGGCCCCATTCCGAGTCCGGCGGACGAACTTGGCCAGCCCCACCCCCCAAGGCTATAGCCCACCCGTTTTTTGGGCATTTTTGCAGCGGACGAACTTGGGGACGGGACCTTCGGGCGCTTATTTTTGGGCGCGGCTGTGTCCGTGGCCTATATTTGGCACACGGAGGCCGCTCGCAAAGTCTGGCCCATTTTCGAGTCCGGCGGACGAACTTGGCCAGCCCCACCCGCCAAGGCTATAGCCCACCCATTTTTTGGGTATTTTTGCGGTGGATGAACTTGGGGACGGCACATTCGGGTGCTTATTTTTGGGCGCTGCTGTGTCCGTGGCCTATATTTGTCTCACGGAGGCCGCTCGCAAAGTCTGGCCCCTTTTCGAGTCCGGCGGACGAACTTGGCCAGCCCCACCCGCCAAGGCTACAGCCCACCCGTTTTTTGGGCATTTTTGCGGCGGACGAACTTGGGGACGGGACCTTCGGGCGCTTATTTTTGGGCGCGGCTGTGCCTGCGGCCTATTTTTGGCACACGGAGGTCCCTTGCAAAGTCTGGCCCCTCGAAAAGTCTGGCCCCATTACGTGTCCGGCGGACGAACTTGGCCAGCCCCACCCGCCAAGGCTATAGCCCACCCGTTTTTTGGGTATTTTTGGGGCGGATGAACTTGGGATCGGGACATTCGGGTGCTTATTTTTGGACGCGGCTGTGCCCGCGGCCTATTTTTGACACACAGAGGCCCCTCGCAAAGTCTGGCCCCATTCCGAGTCCGGCAGACGAACTTGGCCAGCCCCACCCCCCAAGGCTATAGCCCACCCGTTTTTTGGGCATTTTTGAGGCGGACGAACTTGGGGACGGGACCTTCGGGCGCTTATTTTTGGGCGCGGCTGTGCCCGCGGCCTATTTTTGGCACACGGAGGTCCCTCGCAAAGTCTGGCCCCATTCCGAGTCGGGCGGACGAACTTGGCCATTCCCACCCCCTAAGGCTATAGCCCACCCGTTTTTTGGGCATTTTTGCAGCGGACGAACTTGGGTACGGGACCTTCGGGCGCTTGTTTTTGGGTGCGGCTGTGCCCATGGCCTTTTTTTGGCACACGGAGGCCCCTCGCAAAGTCTGGCCCCATTCCGAGTCCGGCGGACGAACTTGGCCAGCCCCACCCTCCAAGGCTATAGCCCACCCGTTTTTTGGGCATTTTTGCGGTGGACGAACTTGGGGACGGGACCTACGGGCGATTATTTTTGGACGCGGCTGTGTCCGTGGCCTATATTTGGCACACGGAGGCCGCTCGGAAAGTCTGGCCCCTTTTCGAGTCCGGCGGACGAACTTGGCCAGCCCCACACCCCAAGGCTATAGCCCACCCGTTTTTTGGGCATTTTTGCGGCGGACTAACTTGGGGACGGGATCTTCGGGAGCTTATTTTTGGCTGCAGCTACGAAGGCGTCCTATTTTTGGTACACGGAGGCCCCTCGCAAAGTCTGG
>JAUJEF010000306.1:0-98388 GCA_030444885.1 Citrus sp. QX-2021 | reverse complement strand
TTATCTCATGGTATATTAAAGACACAAGTATCATTGATCTACGATCTCAAGTAATAGGTAACATAAATTTACTTTAAACTATTTGTAGGCCCTTGTTGTAATAGTGTGGGTATGGATCTTTTGAGTATATGCATTTGTTAGAGAACGTTATTAAACTAAAAACAAAAAGCAGCCTGGGATTTAAAAAAAAACAACTAAATTTCGGGTCAAGTTAAGAGATTAGAATGAGAAAAAAGGGGCTCTTGCCAGGGTCCCCTTGGAGGTTGTCTCGGTGCCCCTACCTTATACTTTTTTGTCTAGAAGCAGGTGTTGACTTTATCTACGATCTAGATGAATCTGAAATAAAGATGAGTTTTTTGTTTTTTTTTTTTACTGTATCCTTGCATTGCCCATCATTCAATTAATTTATCATTTAATTTGTTCTTTTATCTCTCAATTAGAGTTTCTGCTTTTGATGGAGAAACACCATACATGGACAAGGATAGGTCTACTTATAAAAATCACGCTGGACCATGTTTTCCCACATGATCACCGTATTAGGATTTCTGTAACGTGATGTCATCCCTGTTCGTTATATTTGCTTATTTATTTATTTCTTTATTCATGTGGTTTATTTTTTTCTCTTTATTAGCTCAATTTATTGTTTCTTGTCTTTTATTTCGGCCACCTACAATCAATAAACAGTTTTCTTTTGGATTGGAGAAAATACGGCATTGCGATACTTTCTTTCTTATATAATAAATTTTGTTGGCTCATAGATTTGGTATTAAATAACTATACCACCAAAAGCAAAAACAAAAGATTTTGGCATTAAAGTGAATTGGAGTAACCATCGTATATAAGATATTGTTTCCTAGCTTCTTAATGATCATCCAAATAGACTCGACAACAACGAACAAACCCAATTGAGGAAGCAAAATAATTTGAACAACATGGTGAATTATATTATATATATGATATAATACAGCTGCCGTATAACAACTACAAAAGGTGCTTGTGTTGTGATTGAACCAAACTGAAGAAACTAGCGAATAGCGATCACCACCAAATATCCGATTTCTTTCAAAGCGAACTTAATTGACCTGTCGTGTCAATCAATAGCTTCTGTGATTAGGGTGGTTCAGGCTTTGTGTGGTAAATTCATAGTAGTGGACTTTGTTCCTGGCTCATTTTTGCTACATCAAAAGAAGTAAATAAATTGTATAAAGGAAAAGGACGGACAAGCTGTGCGAAATAGCGAATCAAGCAGTCGAATTAATTGTAAAAAATAAAAAAAAGAGTGATTTGATTTGCCAAGACTTTCGTACCGTAAAAGCAAACGGCGTCGTCTCAACGTTGTAGGATTGTCATGTAGCCGCTTAGGATCTGAGTAGTGTAGGAAGGAAGAGGTAGTAGGGCCAGTTGTGAAGCTGTCTACTGCTGTGAAAAGATCAGATGCACAGTTTGTCTTCTGCCTGTGCGAAAAATCTTATTGAAGCTAAAGGCCCCCCTCAGCCTCAAAGCCTGCCTCTCTCTCTTCAGACACATTAAAAGCCATTAGCCATTAGCTAGCCATTAGCATGCCCACACTGACTGTCCTTGTTTATTTATTTTTTAAAACATATATTAATATTAATGCACTGCACCACCCACAGTAGAACGTTGTTTTTAACCGCTGGGTTTTGGGGATATTTAGCCGAGAGGCTGAGCGAGCAGTCATATATCCACTTGAGAAAGTGAGGTTTCTTAGGTTCCAAGTACTAGCTACTATTGCTATACTTCGTGGTACAATGTTCTTGCATTGGGGTTGTTTTTTTTATTATTAATTAATTAAAAAAAAAAAACGTTTTAAGGTGGGAGGGGGAAGGAGAGAGTCTTAAAGAGAGAAAAAAAAGAAAAGAAAGGCAAGAAGGGTGGGGAGGGGAGCGTAGGGTAAAGCAAAATTAAAGAAGAGGTCTTTCTCATACACAGATCCCTATGGAATGCAGCAAAGATGCCCAGCATTGCTTGTTGGAACTCATTCCTTTTGTTTAGTTTAAAGGAACTTGCTTTGTTCTCATTTGAAATCTTTTTTCATTGAGACAGACATACAGAGAGAGAGAGAGAGAGAGAGAGAGAGAGAGCCCTAGATTGAGTCGCAGGAGTTTTAGATTTGTTTAGTTGTGTAGTTAGATTCACTCCGATCACTCTGCTACTAGAAAACAAAAAAAAAAAAAAAGCCCATGTCTTAACTTTGAAAATGGGGTGAAGAGGTGTTATGATTAGTTTATTAGCTTGCCAATGATTGACTTGCCTAGCATCAAGAGAAAAAGAAAATTGCCTAGAATCTCAGCTAAGTGGGGATAGTAGCAACCTTGAGAGTTGAGAGAAGATGAAGTCCATGAACAATGATGATACCAACAACAACATCAACAATGATAACTGGTTAGGCTTCTCTTTGTCTCCTGACATTAAAATGGAGGTTCCTCAAGACCCTCACCCCCAAACACAGCCTTCCTCTCCTTCTACTTCTGCTGTTATGCCTCCCCCTTCAGTCCCTTCGAGCCTTTTCCAATGCCTACCTTATGGCTTTTACTATGGCTTTGAAGGTGAAAATAGTAGCTTGTATTCTCCTTTACCTGTCATGCCTCTCAAGTCTGATGGTTCTCTTTGTATTATGGAAGCTCTCAGCAGGTCACAGCAGCCTCAAGGTTAGGCTCATACTTCTACTAGCATATTATTTTCTTTCGGGCTTCGTTTTCTGCTTTGGCCTTTTAATCCTTTTGACTTTTCATGTGAAGGAATGGTGAGTACTACTGCCACGACTACTTCAACACCAAAACTGGAGGACTTCTTTGGTGGTGCAACAATGGGGACCCATCACTATGAAAGCAATGACAGAGAAGCCATGGCTCTCAGTTTAGACAGCATGTATTACCACCATAACCCTGAAAATGAGCCCAGCAGCCAAAATTGCCTAAACCAACTCGAAGCAAATTCTAGGCACCAGCAACAACAGATTCAGGACCAACAGTACCAGTACTATACTACTGGTTTTAGGAGTCATGAGATGTTACTGGGAGACAAAGGCAAAGAAATCCAGGTAGCAGATTGCAATCTGCAGCTCCCAGCAATGGCAGATGATGGGATGCATGGCATGAAGAATTGGGTTTCAAGGAACTATGCCACTGAACAGGCAATGCAACAGAAATTACTTGGTTGCATGAGCCACAATGGAGGTGAATCTGGGGACATTAGTGCAATGCCATATGGAGATTTACAGTCTTTGAGTTTATCCATGAGTCCTGCTTCCCAATCTAGCTGTGTTACTGGTTCACAGCAAGTCTCTCACGCTGTGTCAAACTGTGCGGCTGTGGAAAGAAAGAAAAGGGGGTCAGAAAAAATGGATCAGAAGCAAGTTGCGCATAGGAAGTCTCTTGATACATTTGGGCAGAGAACCTCTCAGTATAGAGGTGTTACAAGGTTAGTTTAGTTACTTCTATATTCTCAATCTTTTTTTTTTAATTTTTTATTTCTTTATTAATCTGTTTCATCTAAAGTGTTTTTAGAACTGAGCTTAAATTAGGCTTTTATCTTCCAAAAGTTATTTTTTTTTCTCGGCATATTTGTGCTTCCTCTGCCTTTTTTTTGGCCTGTATTTTCCATATAATTTTTTTTTCTGATTTTTGTCTACGTATTTTTCTCTCAGGCATAGATGGACTGGTAGGTATGAAGCTCATCTGTGGGACAACAGTTGCAAGAAAGAAGGACAAAGTAGGAAAGGAAGGCAAGGTTAGTATCAGAGAAAGATGAAAAACTCTATGATACGCCACGCTATGTTTTTACTTTCAGTGACTCTGCATTTTCTGGTCACTTTTTGTTCTTGACCTGACTTTACTATAAATATATTACTGATTTTTGGTGTGTTTTTGCTTGGACGGGGATGCCATTTCAATCGAATGATGATTCTTAGTTTATCTGGGTAATGCTCTTTTCCCATGATATTTATATTCCATGTTTTAACTTATTCGGTCCTTTCATATATTGTTGAACAAGTAATTACAAATTAATAATTTCAGGGGGTTATGATATGGAAGAGAAAGCTGCAAGAGCTTATGATCTAGCTGCACTTAAGTACTGGGGGCCCTCGACGCATATCAATTTCCCTGTAATGTTCTTTTCTTTTTTAATATTAATTTCCCCCGTAATGATTTGATTCTCCTTTCATGTTCCAATATTATTAAGGCCTTTTTCTGTTTTATTTCTGATTAAGTGCAATTATTGTGTCTTATTAGCTGGAAAATTATCAAAAAGAACTTGAAGAAATGAAGAATATGAACAGGCAGGAATATGTTGCTCACTTGAGAAGGTGAACCATTAATTCAACTCATTCCATTACAGTGAATGCTAACCATTTTATCTTTTAGATTAAATCTAAGTATAATTTCTTTGCAGGAAAAGTAGTGGATTCTCGAGGGGAGCTTCAATATACAGAGGAGTAACGAGGTCCTATTATCCTTCTTAATACTTGAATTGAAATATTATCAGTAGAATTAGCGTGTTATCAGTTGATAAACAGTTTCTATTGTTTGAGAATTTTATTTTTGTTGTAATTTTAGCAGACATCATCAGCATGGAAGATGGCAAGCAAGGATTGGCAGAGTTGCAGGAAATAAGGACCTTTATCTTGGAACATTCAGTGAGTTCTTATGAAGCTTGAGTTTCTTAGGCTGAAACTCTCTTATGATATTACTAAGTACTGTGTTTACTTTGTTCAATAATGTTTGGACAAACAATAAGAGATGAAAGCATGTGTTCTTTATGACTTTGAAAGGCCCTCTTAGTCTTTGAACCATTTTTCTTGTGATGTTTACCTAAGGCTGGACTTTGGGATTGCATAATGCAAGTAGTCAGCAGTGGCCTAAGCTTTTGTTAAAGTTTTGTCAGTCAGGTTTAAAAAAAAAAAAGAGCTTTTTTAAGGCTGTTGTTACACCAGATGCATGGGCAAAAGATATTCCACAACTCAACTTGTTAATTAAAATAATTTTTTGAATCAATTTGTAGTAACCTAATTTAAGTTTTCATTTAACTACAATTTCAGGCACACAGGAGGAAGCAGCTGAAGCCTATGACATTGCGGCAATAAAATTTCGCGGGGTGACTGCTGTAACTAACTTTGACATAACAAGGTACGATGTGGAACGAATCATGGCAAGCAGTAACCTTCTTGCTGGTGAACTTGCCAGGAGAAACAAGGAGATGGGGCCTGGTAATGATGCTCCTAATCAAAACCCTTCTCGTCATACCGGCAACGGGGATCTCATACTCTCTCAGAAGGACAATGAAAGTGATCCACCAGATTGGAAACTAGTCTCATATCAATCATCTCAGCAACTTGAGCATAAAGCACCAAATATGAGTATTATCAATAACTACAATGCTCATTTGTTCTCGTTGGCCCCGGACAGTGTGATTGCGATGGATGCAATGGGCTCAGCTCAGCAAGAAGTCGAGAGCTCAGCCAAGATGGGGAATCATTTATCAAACGCTTCTTCATTGGTGACTAGCTTGAGCAGCTCAAAAGAAGGAAGCCCTGATGGAAGCAGCGTGCCATTACCATTTGCGATGCCTCGTACAGCATCCAAGTTGTTGACCAGCCCGACAAACACAGTGAATTCTTGGATTCCTTCCGCAGAACTGAGGCCTGCACTCTCCGTTCCTCACATGCCAGTTTTTGCTGCATGGACTGATGCTTAGACTAGACTTTTAGCAATAGTAGTTTTAAGTCTTTGCATGAACAAAACAAAGTGGGAGGGAAACAAAAGTTTGGTTTATTGTGGGGTTTTTTTTTCCCCTTGTGGGGGAAAAGAAAAAAATCAAAATGGAGGTGCATGTGGGACATGTGAACACAAGAGAGGATTTTATTAGCTTGATCTTTTGAAGATCCTGAAAAGAAATTGGTGGGGAAGGAGCTTTAAAGGACATTATGATTGAAGTCTATGAAATGATATATGCAATATTGGGGGATGACCCCCTCAATGCTCAATTCTCATAATTTAGATTCTGCTTTATTGGTCCTTTTTAAGTACAAACCAGCTCAGCGTTTGTCTTCCTATTGATAATTTAAGCAGAAATGGTCTATAATACTTTTTAGCCTTTGACCATAATATCTCGGATCATAGCACCCGCTGGTTCTCTCTGGCCATAACAACATCATTAGCTACATTGCTATCGCATTTCATATCCTAGCTTTCTCCAAAGCCAAAAAAGGTAAAAGACATTCCATCACCATAATTCGAAGAAAACTGATAACGGAGGTAATGCGGGTGGAAATGGATTCTTATTTGTGGAGTTCTTTTAGATGTCATGATTGTGCTCTAATGGTCCAAAATTATGTGGAATTGTTTGCTAATAATGTTAGAACTTGAAATCAGTTCCTGTTGCAAAAACCTTAAAATACATATTCACACACACACACACACACACACACACACGCACTTACTTTATAAGCCCACTGAGGCGTTAACAGCTGTATGCTAATGATGCTGCTTGCATTTGCACAAAAGCTATTTCATGTCCAAGCGTGGGCTTCATATCTTCAATGACCAGTCAAACTTCACCAATGCATGTGTATCACTCGAGTAGTGTGATTTCTTCTCTTCTCTTGCGAACGCTTCACGGGTGTGATTTGCTCTCTCGTGTACATTGCATGCTCACGAGCATATGGATTCACGAACGATAATTGCTAATTAATTCGTTAAAACTGCATGCATACGGACATACGGTTGTGTTTTAGACCAAGCTTTGACTTGGTGGAAGGCTTCTGTTCCTTTTATTGACTGCAAAAGTTTAGGAAGTCAATATTACTTGCTAAAAATTATAAATACTTATTAGATTTCTAGTAGATTGTAACCAATTTAAATAGGAAAAAGAAAACTAAACTATATAGATTTTATTATTCTTTTTGTTTTTTTTTTTAACGAAGGCTGTGCCTGTAAGTCACACAACTTTGTATTCAAGAATATGGGGTCTCTAAGGTATTTCCATAATAGCATTTAAACGAAGAGATTCAAGAATATGTGAATTTAACAATTAGCTCCCTTGCAGTTTGGAGTTGGGAGTCATGGAAATGAGACAAAGCTGAAACCCGTTAGCGTGAAGGGGGTAAATCGGTAACATGAAGAAATTCAAATTAAAAAGAAGAAGTTCGTGCGGGACCGGAGGGGCAGCAGAAAACAGTTGTGTTTTCTGAGTTGTTACATCAATGGCTATTTTAGCCAATCAAAACTCAAAAAGTTTTGGTATCGTAAACGCACAGCCAACATGTACCCACAGAGCAGAGGATATCAAATATATGCATATGCAATGGCATACGTCTTTCCTCCATACCATTAGTTAAAGCAAACTGACACCACAAATATTTAAATTAATATTTAATAGTGCTGGTCACAGCACTATATATAATAATTGATAACTAAAGTAAATATTTTATGATATTAATTTATTTTTTTATTTTGTTATCTCAATATAATTGCCATTACTAATAATATCTTCAAAGTTAATAATTTAAATTTGTAATTACTAAGGAGAATTTTGGATTTTCAAAATAAAAATAAAAATATTTGAAATTGTGTTAAGTATAAAATTGATTCTCAAAATCAAATTTTGAAAAACTACTCATTTTTTACTTTTCAAAATCTATTGTAAAATTTAGTACTTTTGCCAAAAATAACTATTAAAAAATTTACCAAATCCGAAATTAACTTTTTAAATTTTTAAAAATTACTTTTGAGTCTTCTAAATAACAATTCCAAATGGGCACGAAATGTTGGGACAAGTCGAGTTCTTTTTCTTTTTTCGGGGCCTGTATTTTAACCACGTTTTTGCGTTTAATCAAGAGATCTTGCCCGTCACCGTAAGGGAAAAAAAGTGATGTTTTCTTCGGAAAAAGGGGCGGAGGTAAAAGAAAAGAAAAGAAAAGAGACTGTTCCACGCCAATAAAAAAGAAAAAATTGTTCTAAACTAAGCCGTGTCACCGGCTGACCACTCTCTTTCTCTCAAGATGTGTGGGACTGCTAGCTTCTTTTTGGGACCCCAATAGCTACAAAAGCAAATTTGTGAAAGCTTAAGTACTCCCACCAAAAACTAATCGCATTCTTTAACTTTCAAATTTTATTTGATCAGGTGAGCGTACTATAGCGAATTGCCAAAGAGCACAGGATTTTATGGCGGGAAAATTAGGTTCAGAAGAGATGCCATGTCACGGCATCGAAAAACTTTATGTCAAAATAATTCATGATGATGGCTGCCAGCAACCCATTTGCATAGTTTAGCATACTCATATTTCTTAATCACAACAAAAAGTCTTCGTCAAATAACGTTCATGTGATCGGATTAATTAGAGGCTTTAACTTTGGGAGGAAAAAAATAAAAAAGAGAGAGAAAGTGTGATTAAGGAGATCAGAATGAGTTGGCAAGATTGAAAATTAGTTGCCTATGAAGTATGAATCCACAATGTCTGGGAGAAGTTGTTCTACAGCTTGAAGATCTCACTTTCATTCGATCGCCAAAGGAATAAGATGATAATTTCAACGCACATCTCTTTTGACTTGTATGGGACACTACTTTTTCTTGTTTTCTTGGTGATTAATTCTGAGTTAGATGCCTTTAACGAAGCAGGCGTGCGCGCCTAATGGCCAACGCAAATCTAAAAGCAAAAAGGACGCGATTAATTAAGATCAAAATGAGTGGCTTAACTCGGCCTTAAGCAGACAAAAGAAACAACTTGACAAGCGATCCCATACAGACTGCTATAACATAACACAGTAGCACATAAAGACAGCAACAGTGCGGCGCCAAGAACAACAAGGTCAAAAGATTTGGTGGAAAAGAACATAAACAAATTTCAACATATTAATTGTCTTCAATTTCATAAAGTTGTACGATATCGTCCAAATTTTCATGCGTCGAGTCAATGGATCAAATCACCGAATTAATTCTGATGAGTTTGTAACGCAACAACAAACTTGTTGAAAAAGGATTCCGGTTTCATCATGTTTCCTTATGAAGCTGTAAGACAACGAGAGATAAGCTGCCATTAATCATGCAAATTAATGTCGGCGGGACTTTCTTAGAAGGTTGCTAAGCCTAAAGATCAGTATTAATTGCAGCAGAATAATTTTCAATGACTCGACTGCTTTATGTGATTGCAGGAGCATCAATGAAACTAATTTCTTCTTCAGTGCAAATGTATGAGACCATCATTTGTGTGTAATTGAAATCATGCATATTAATTAGTGTCGCGCCAACCATCTGCTTATCACATCGCTTTGGAACAACTAAGTTAATCATGTATAGATATTAAATTAAACTTGGTACAATATTTAAATCATCATTTGGCCATCGATCAACAGTAGAAAGATTGCTCAATCGAAATGAAATCTCCTTTAACTTTATATTAGTACGTACCCACCAGTGACAAATCTAAGTGCACTATTGTTTTGGTTTCATGTAATGATGGTGTCCCCATGCAGATCAATAATTCAATTCCCAGTGACCAAACTGAACCTTACTACATTTATAATCATCATGAATCCTCTTGTTTATTATAGATAATTTGGATTTAAGTAATGTTTTTACATAGAACACGAAGAATAACAAGTTTAATAGTTCTCTCAAAAGAAAAGAAAAAAAAAGAAAAAAAAAGAAAAAAAAAAGTTCTCATAATAGTTTTCCAAAAGAAAATTCTTAATAGTAATTTTCGTTGAATCTCCCCGAACAATTTCTTAATTTACTTGGTTAGCATGTCTTAGTTCTATATTTTAAAAGTGGAATGTCTGAGTCTCTCCATGTGATTAATTATGAGAGTTTAAGTGCTTGTGTGGTATGACTTATTTAATGGTTATAAGTGTTTATTTAATCCCATAAACTCTTATCATAATTTTTGCTATGGTTTGGTTATTTTTCGAATAGAGCGTTTCAAGCTTAAATAATCCATTTTGTCTCTACTAGCAAAAACTCAAATTTTAGACTTTTGAGAGCAGAGGTTGAAAAGCTATTTTTAAATATTAAAACATTTAAAATATCATCTACTTATTTAACAAATTTATTTTATTCTCTTCATAATATAACTTTAAAAAGTTTGTCTATTAAAGTAATTTTATAAATTTTAAATAAAAGCTCTTATTGACAACCAAACAACTAAAGTTTTTTAAGTAAAAACTTTATTTATAAAAGCTCTACTTATATAAGCTCTACTTGAAAAGTTGTACCAAACGAAGCCTAAATTCTTTACATATGACTGTGGGAATTTAATTAAAAAAAATGAACCCCAATCGAACATAATATTGATTTTTTTGAAAAATTTTATTTGACACAATTTTTTTTTTAAAAAACTAATGTATTTGGTTTAGCTTTTTTACAGAACATAAAAAAGAGATAATAGTTAATGTACTAATGTAGAAATTAAGTAAGACCAAAATTTATGATCCCATGTAATTAATTAGAACCATTCAAATTGATGATAATTAACTCACTTGGAAGTGTCCCCGGCGAAAATAATCAGGAAAAGTTGGATATTGCCACCCCTTTTCAGTTATTTTTAATTTTTTCCCGAAAATGTCTCTCCCTATGTTTGTAACACACTCTTCTAGTTTTTTATTTAATTTTTTTAATTAAAACTCAAAGTAGTATTTTGTTATTTTTCTTCTCTTTCATAATATTGTTGTTACCCTATACACAAATTAAAAAGTTTCTCAGTAATGGATTTTTTAATGCCAATCATTGACTTAAACCACACATATTTTAAAAAACAATCCAAAGTAGAAAAATATTCAATCAGTGAGAAATAGAAAAAGAATAATAGATTATTTTAAATTTGTGTAATTTATGTTGGTTGGGTAGGAGAATGATAGGTAGAAGCACAAAAAAAGAAGAAGATAGATTACCGAAATGCAAGTGATTTATTGAAAAGAAAATCTAAATGTGTTTAATCCTAATTTATCTTTAAATATAATTCTATTTGAAATGGGGTTTTATAAGAATAATAAGGGGGTGCTAATAGCTCCACCCTCTGGAAAATATTTGGATGAACCGAAATGCCTGTGAGACTTTGACAAGAAATTGGGCCTAAGAAAGTTCGACATTGCTTCGGGCCCAAAACCTTTTAACCCAAGCCGTTGAAATAGCATTCTTTCTTACTGCTACTACTACTAAGCTTTCAAGAATGTGTGGCTTTTCGATTGCATCTTTATTATTATTATTTTTTTACCAGAAAAAATTTCGATTGAAAGGGAAAATCGATTTTTTTTCTGGAAAATTCAAATAGGAATCCGATATTAGCGAATTAGTAGAATTTATAGAGAATCGCCTCTCTTGAAGTCACAATCTCCTGTGTGGGAAAATTTACTCTAGTTTTAAATGATGTGTTGATGGGGAGAACAAAATGCTAGCACGGCATTAACCCACGGCTTATTTTCCGGCATAAATTGAATAATAGATCCCTTTCTTGCTCATCTATGGATGTAACAAACATTTCACCATCAAATTATGCTGCTGCTCTTTTTCATCTGCGGTTAATTATAGAATGTGATTTTTTTTTTTGTTTTCCCTCTCAAATTTATTTTTCTTTTCGGGTTCAGCCGAATATGTTAGGATGATAATATTGATGTTTTGTTTTGAGATATAATTTGCAAGAAAGAAAACATAACGAGTTGCCTACATGTGGCCGATGATCAATGCTTGAACTAAAGAGATAAAGATTCTTTGAGGATTTGCTAATTTGGTGCTTCACGCCCAAGGGAAAAAAAAAAAAAAAAAGTTTGGGCGGTCTTAAAATGTCTTAAATGAGAACCAACACAAGTTGTCGTCAAGCTTTCGAGACATTTTTTGGTACTTTATGATTTTGAAAAAGTTGTCGCTTGTGTCCGAGGATCAGTTACAAATCACTATCGAAAACCAAAACCAAAAAAATTTAGAAAAAGGCTTTTCCCCAGCATCATCCCACCGAAGTCCATTCCAATTTGCCTATTGATTTGAAAGCTTACATCAAGCTGGACATTAGTTTCTTCTCCCACCCTCCCCCATAAATTTAAAAAAGTTGCATATTCTTTCTTGCCTTGAGAGGCCATTAGAACAGGCTTTATGCGCTTGATTAGACCTTCAATCTGAACTTCTATTGCGGCCCTTTTATTATCATATCGAGCCCCGTTGTCATTTTAATCAATAGGAACACGCGCACGAACACATCAACAACTTTTGATAAATACTCTCATCTTGTTAATCTAATCGAAGCTACAGCCAATTGTTAATTAATACAAGCCGAAACCCAGTTGTGCTTACCTACCGGACGAGCACCAATAACAAAAAAGAGAAAAAAAAATGATAATGTTAATAATTAAGCTTAGTGGCCTGCCTTTACCAGTGAAGTGAAGGTCAATGCACATAAGTCACATCCAGGTGTCCCTAAACCTTTTCACTTCTTACGCAACATTGCATTTGTCTACTATATATACCCACCACAATAGTGACAAAAAATCTGCCCTTCAATAATAATATAATAACATTATGGAAATAAATCTTTATACACACACACATACACACGGTGTCATTCTTGTGAGTTGATGTCACATGGATCATTACAACAACGATTTTGATGGATTGGTGCTGGTAGGGAAGCGAAAGGTGGCAAAGCTATTGGTTAGTAGACTGGGGAGGGCCTGAGAGGCGACAGGATTTCAGGGCCCCAATTAGCACCACAAAATCTTAATGGGCCCCACGAGTCCAATGGAGATCTTTCACTCTCAGTCAAATCTCGAAGACCCTTCAACAGTTTTGGCATCAAATTCAAACCGTAACAGTGTGTTGGCTTGCAGGCACTTGTGCCCGGTCCCCTGTTACTTTCAACCGAGGCAGCCAAGAAACCCACATTTTATGTCAAAATTTTGGGACCATTGGTCACTTACTCGATTGAAGAAAGGCCCGGTTCAATCGACTCCTGATCTTTTCCAAATTCTGCTGATACAATCTGTTGATGTCGAAATCCGAATAAGTTGGTCAGATCTTAGATCCCTGCATCATCATTAAATTTATTTGGTGGGAAGCTGATGATTAGTTAGCACTATGAGTAGATTTTCTATGAGCAGATGTTCTGTAAGCAGACAACCCATGAGCAGATAATCCATGAGCAGACGATCCATGAGTAGAGAACCCATGAGCAGACAACCCATGAGCAGACAATCCATGAGCAGACGATCCATGAGTAGATAACCCGTGAGCAGACGATCATAAGCAGATAACATGTGAGCCTGTGAACACAACCAACAGTCAGGAGGTGCCGGAAGTTTTTCCGGCGAGAACCCTCCGACGCTCAAGTCAGCGATTCGGGTCTTACTTGGAAAAACCCATACCACAATTCATGTGGCTTAATTATGATTGCTTTAAACAAAAAGCTTTTAAGTAAATTTAAAGGAAAAGAATTCAAAATAATCAATCTTAAAGAAATCACAGGCGAAAGAGAAATTTCTCAGTGGTAGAGAGAGAAAAAGGTCCAATGGGTTCAGTTGCTTAGAGAGAGAGAGCTGGAAGAATCCCCCTCCTAGGGTTTTTATAGGAAACTATAGCGGTTTTTTCCACTCTCTTAGAATTTTCAAGAAAACTACTAATTTTCAGCCCACTAAAAATATGGTCCCTAATATTTCGGAGAAACTGTTTTGACTGAATCGTGCTTTCTGGTAACTTCTTGGTCGAAGTGACCAATAACATCCTGGTCGAGATGATCTGCTCGAGGTGACCAATAACCTCCTGGTCGAGGTGATGTGCTCGAGGTCACCACATATTACTCTGGTTGAGGTGACCAATAATATTCTGGTCGAGAAAATGTGCTCGAGGTCACCACATATTATTCTGGTCGAAGTGACCAATAACATTCTAGTCGAGGTGATATGCTCGAGGTCACCACATATTATTTCCTGGGTGACCGATAATAATGTCTGGTCGAGGTGATCTCGCTTCAACCATTTCCGCTTTCGCTTTTACTTTAAAAGAGAGCACGATAATGTATGAGCAAACACCTTTATTTTGGTCACCCTATTTCATTCCCTAAACACAATCGTTTAAGCTTTAACAAGAATATATAATCTTATTTTAGTGGAAGCACTCTCTTGTCCTTTTACTAAAGTTTTAATTAATTTGATTTGATATCGATTGATTTTGGACGTAGATGCCGATAGATATCCAATCTAATTTTAAGCTAAATACAGTTATCATCAGGCATGCAGTAAGATGGACCGACACAAATGTTAAAAGTGAAGTGAAATTAATTATGCATTATTAAAAACTGTAAAAGTATTGCTGTAATTCTATACGTCACTCCACTCACGTACAGGAACTTCAGGATCAATTTATGAACAATCTATTACATACAGTAAGCAAATGTGCAAAGTAAGCAAACTAATTAAACTCACTAAATCAGCCAGCTATTGGAAAATCAGTGCACCATAATATCTCTCTCTTGACAGCGACAGAGTGTAGCCTGTGAGACCAAGATTTGAGAATTGTTGCGTGACGCCATTAATTTTCTCTCTCTCTCTCCCTCTATCTCTTTTTTTTCCCCTTAAGTGTGTGCGCTGACTTACTTCAGCAAAATTTTCTCTCCAAACATAAAAGTTTCAAAGGAACGACTGTAATCGGATTATAATTACCAATTAGGACAAACCCCACTTTCCATTTGCTTTACAATTAACATTAATTCTTTTTCTTAAGCAATCAAATTTTGCCACATGTTATCCGATAATAACAAAAATGACTTTTTTCAAGCACGCCTTAGAATTTTTTAAGGCGACCAATTTGGATACTTCTCTTGCCAAATATTTTGACATTGTTTCATTTTCAAATGTACTTCCTTTAGGCGAGGCAACTAAACTTGCCAAGTGTAATGTAATAAAAACAACAAATAAACCCATTTTAAAGCACCCGTTAGTGTTATGCCTATGCATACCTTAGCACGAACCAATATGGGTAATTATAAAATATTTAGTATGACTTGTTTGCTGTGAGAGTAAGAATTGCAGAACATATAAAATTGATATATCATTTGAGTGACAGGCAGGCCAAAAAGAAAAAGGACAAAAGGTCAAGAAAGTCCTTTGCGTACGGCAGCAAATGAGGCTGCCAGTCTCGCCTCGAAAAATTATAAACATTATTTACTGCTGCCAGACACGTGACACAGCCGTCTACAAATTCCATTATACGCACCCGAAGGACCTACTACAAGTCCACAATTTTACCTTTTACTTAAGTCAATTAGCCATTTTGAATTTCTTATTATGATGTCATTCAACAATTTCAACGCATCAAAACTTGTGATTACTCGTACGTTAGAGCTCAGTTTTTGTTTTATTTTATGTATGTGTGTGTGTACACAGTTTTTCTTTAAGGAATATATCATTCTTATTTTGATCAAGTAAAGAAAAACACTATGGGAGTGTGTGTAGTCTTTTTTTAGTTTGGTTGCTCTTTTTTTTTTTTTTTTTTAATATAGACATACTGTTAAGTTATATAGTTTGATAAAATCAAATTTTAATGTTATTAAATTTTAACCTATATAATTTTATAATATATTAAAAAATAATTCTATTAAACTAAACAGTTTAAACAGAATAAAAGTGCTGCACTTAAGAATCACACACTCGCCCCCGCGCACAATACACAGTACACACTGAAGAGATCTAGTAAAGAGTAAAGACAATGACCAAAATAGCATGAGATGCAATGATTTCAGGCCGTACCAAAAAATATATTGTTTAATTTGAAAAACACTGTCCTAGTGTAATAACTTAGAGTTAGTGATGAACCAAACCAGCAGATATCATGTGATTAGAAATGAATGACGGAGTTGAGTGACTGTGAGGCCTCAAAATTTAACCAAATCAAATTTAACCGGATGCTCTGCCTCAAAATTAGTCTTCAGATGTGATTGTGATTGACGAGACGGCTCCGCCAGAGCTTAAAAGCGAAAATATGTACCGAATGAATGAGCATAGATTAAAGGCATTGAAATCTACAGCCTTATCAGAATAAAAAAAATTTCTCTTTTTTTTGGCAATATTCCTCGTCAACAAATTATTGCAAAAGAGAACCTAAAATCAATCAAATTCAATCCCACCACATAGGCAGCAGCTGCAGTCTACGGCAATTGCAAATGCAATGCAATGCCGCTGCTGCGTGCCGAGCCTCCACGAATTGACTAGAATAACCTCCATCCCTCAGCGTGTTGTCACTATCTTGCGTCCTAATTTCGCAGGTCATGATCACGTAAATGACCAAAACAGCCCTTCACTCGTTTCAAATTGAAAATCCAACAAACTTTCTGCTTCTCCACTTTCTTTTCTTTTTTCTTTTGCCCTTGAGTGCTTTAGGTAACAGCAACAATAACCAAAAACTTACGAAAAGCTTCTGTCCTCTGTTTCCTCCGTCTCTTTCTAACCAATTTTTCAGTTTCTTCTATTCTCTGTTAGCTTGTGTTTTGTGTGCCTATAATAAATATCACACTGCAAAGAGCTCAATTCTTTACACACACACACAAGAAATTAAAGACCAATCTTGTATCTTTCGCAAGTTGCAAGCTTCCATCTTAAGTCATAGCAATAGAGAGGCACAGAAAAAAGGTTGATCTTTTCTTTTCTTTTCTTTTCTTGCTAACGTGCACCTTCATAATAGCACGGGAAGGGAAAGGAAGGAAAGATTATTACACAGTCTTACAATTCAAATCATATTCTCTTTCTTCATCAGACCCTCTCCCAGAGTGCTGTCATTTCCCCAAGAACTCGAAACAGTAAACAAAAGCTAAACAGAGGACAAACCCCGTCTCTCTCCCTCTCTCTCTCTATCTATCTGTCTCTGTCTCTGTCTCTGCCTCTGCTGTGTAAATGGCTGGCTGTACGCTGATACTGTTCTTCCTGCTAACGTGCGCCGGTCTCCCTCTCTGCTCATCAGATCCAAACGACGAAGCTTGCTTGACCCATCTAAGCCAATCGCTAAAAGACCCTTATAAGAACCTTCAAAACTGGACCAAATCAACATTCTCAAATGCTTGCAACGGCTTCACTTCGTATCTCCCAGGCGCCACTTGCAACAATGGTCGCATCTACAAGCTGTCTCTCACGAACCTCTCTCTTCAAGGCTCAATCTCTCCTTATCTTTCGAATTGCACCAATCTTCAATCTCTTGACCTCTCTTCAAACGCGCTCACAGGGTCAATCCCGGCTGATTTACAGTACTTGGTGAATCTGGCAGTGCTGAATTTGTCAGCAAATCGACTAGCAGGAGAGATCCCACCTCAGCTCACATTGTGTGCATACTTAAACGTGATTGATCTTCATGATAATTTGCTAACGGGTCAGATTCCTCAGCAACTGGGACTTCTAGTTCGTTTGTCAGCATTTGACGTGTCGAATAACAAGTTGTCTGGGCCGATTCCGGCTTCGTTAGGGAACAGAAGTGGGAACTTGCCTAAGTTTAATGCGAGTTCGTTTGAAGGAAATAAGGATCTTTATGGATACCCTTTGCCTCCAATGAAAAGTAAAGGGCTGTCCGTTCTGGCCATTGTTGGCATCGGTTTAGGAAGTGGATTTGCAAGTTTGGTTATCAGTTTTACTGGGGTTTGTATTTGGTTGAAGGTTACTGAACATAAGATGGCTCTTGATCAAGAAGGCAAGATTAGTCAGCTTATGCCTGATTATTAAACTTTTATTATCCCGCTTTCCCTCGTCTCTTGATGATTATTTTCAAGTATGTCAGGAATCTCAATGTGATTGAATTGAAGATGCTTATAATTATTCAGTGAGCTCAATCGCTACAAAATTTGAGGTATGCTTCTTCCATTTTTGCTTTTTTTTTTTCTTTTGAAACACGAGTGAGGTGTGGGCTAATCATTCTTCTTATCTTCTGATGGGGTTTTTCAGAAGCTTTTTCTGTTACTGATTTTTTCGAGATTTTTTTTTTCTCAAATTCTTCTGCCCTTCGGTTTTTTTTTTTTGAGATAGTATAGTGTATTCTACAATCAATGACAATGTATAAACCTATTCAACTGGAGGCTTCAGTGAATTAACTATATCAATGTAATGTATCTGCTAGTACGAAATGTAATAGATTTTCTTGGCTTTGGAGTTTCGACACTTTCAATCTTTGTATCTATCTCTTTCTCTCCTTCTCTGGAAATATTTTCCGCAGTTTATTTTGTTTTTTATTTTTCCTAAAATACATACTAAGAAACTGGTGGGGATTTTGATGTCCTGAAATGGGTGCATTTAATTAGAGGAAAATACGATTTTACCTACCTGAAATTCTAGTGCAATGCTAATGTGAGCCGGGGGGAGACCTGTTCCACCACCAATGCCATGATGGAGATTGTCCATTTCGCTTTGGCACTTTATTTAAGCTGTTGGTTCCCTCTGATCATGCCAACATTCTGGTCAGTTTTGCCGGTCATTTATCCTACTGGTTTTTGGATTTCATGATTCTATGGGCGCATGTACTTTTATTGCACAAATTTCTGAAACAAAAGTTAGAAAGTTAACTTAAAAAAAAGTTGCACATTCATGTCTCTCAAGTCTCAAGTCTCTTAACTCAAAGATCATAAAAGTAAAACAATTTACAATTCCATCCATGTTGCCCAATTAACTGTATGTTCTATTACTTTTAGGTTCTTTTGAATACCAATACCAATAATTAAATTCTTGAAGTGGGACAATGAGTTGAATTGCATATACCGTATTGTATTTGGAGAGATGTGGGGTGCATTATTGGGGTGGCTCAGTGGGTTCGTTACTCTGGGTTATATATTCTAGGCACTTGACTTCCCTTTTACTTGTGTCCTATTGTTTTAACCGTAGGTGAACAGGCTAGGGCTGTAGGCTCACTTTGTTGCTCCCTGTGATCACACTTAAATTGAAGCAAGCTGGTGCCTGGTGGTGAGATTTAAGATATTACTGCACACTGCCCACTGCACACTGCATGTGTTTGCTGTGCCCACCCCCTCAGCTCTATTTCTGAATTTTTCTTGTTTTCGGAACAGCAACCACTCTACTGGCACCTCTCCAATCTCTGTTCCGTATGAAAATCCAAAGCAAATGATTGAATTTCTTTTTTCCTTAATCCTTTGCAATTTACAAATACTGTAATCGACCAATATTTTAATCTGGAATTTATTGAATTCTAATTTTTTTTATATACATATATATACTACTAATATATTTAGAGACCTATCTAGAATATATGCTCCCATTAATATCCGAGGAGACTCTAATCCCGTCCACATTGTTTAAAGAGCACGGTCTCACCACTAAAGTAAAGCCGCGCACCTGTTTGTGGGGCGAACAAGTCTTGAAGTTGAAAGTGAATGTTGATCAGAGTGCACGGACTCACCTAATTGATATTGGGACTTTAGAAAAATAAAATCCTTTGTTCCAGAAATTCGGGAAAAACGATAATATTTAAACAAGTAAGCTCAGCTAAAATAGGAGGGATGCTGGACTATAAACTTGACATTTAACATTTTGGTTGGACACAAAGTGAAGAATGATATTTGTCTTTTGAAGATCCACAAAAGCATTCCAATTTTTGAACAACATAATTAGGCCCACACTTGTCGCCGCTGCAATCGACATCGTGCCTTGAATGATCGACTGGTTGAGATTGAGCGCATAGTTTCAACTCACACCGAAAGCAGAGATGGTCAAAATGTGCTTTCCATTTCTCACAATAATGATTCCTCCGATAATGGCATGCATGTCATCATCCTTTGCCCCCACCACAAAGCCACACTGATCTTCATGGTTTTGTTATGTTGTTGGCCGTAATGGGTTTCGGAGAATTTTTATGGGGATGGCTTCTGCCTTTTGGTTTCTCTCTCAATCACAACTCACAAGAGGTATGCTCTTGCTTTCAATGCGTGAAAAAGCCTTAAGGGTTTCACTTCTTTAAAATTTACCTTCGGCCTCTTGGTTATCTTGATTTTCTACCCATTACAAAATGAATGAATCAATCAATAATATAATATAGCAAAGTCCCCAAGGTTTTACTTAGATATTTTCGTCGTGAATTGAACAACCATAGAACTTTACTATTTGGACAACAAAATATTGAAATCTGCTATTGTAAGTCACATGCATGGATATTTTGCATCGTCTCCAGGTAAAAGTTAAAAAGCGGGTGAAAAAAAAGAGAGGAAAGAATCCAACTTGTTTGATGGTCGGCTGTGATATGATTGAAGTTGTTAAAATAGAAGAATTGAAGGAAGCTTGGGTTTTTGAATGTACTCATTTAAGTGGTGTTATGTTACTTTATTTATGTGATTATTAATATTTAATTAATCAATATATTATAGAATTTTCTTTAATTAAATTAAAAAGAATTGTGTTTGTGACAACCATATCTCAGCCTCATAAAAATATATTGTTAAAGTTATTGAAGTCCATTCAAACGTATTGTATAATATATAGGTCATAAATTAGATAACTAAAAGTTTTGACAAAATAATGTACATTTTAATAGGTAAATTGGTCGTTTTGTATAATAAAGGTCAAGTAGTCAAAATAATCTATGTTAAGGAAATTTTAATAGTTGGAAGCAGTTAAGGATATGTAAAAAATAATACAGAAATTAAGATTTAAGAGAAAAATTGATTAATTGTAAAAACTATGGATTTATGTAAATTTTAAAGAAACAACAAGGATTTTTGCTCCAATTTTTTTTATTACACTATTTTTACAATAAGAAGCCTACTGATATACAATCATACATCTACCAAGATTTTTTTGTCTTATGATGCAGTTGTAGATTATAGCCTGAACATTCTTTCCTCATTCACTACTAGAGGAATCCCGACTCCCAAGCAAAGGAATATCAACTCCATTATGGGAGATAATCGAGTTGGATTATTTTCACATTTTCTTAAACCCACCAAACAGTTTTCACAATTAGATTTAAAAATAAAATAAAATAAAGTGTTTCCTAATAGGCTTCAGCCCAACCGAGGATGGAAAGAAAAAGTAGATTGTAAAGCTGTGGAACTTCTAACACCCCTCTAAAATCTTTATAACACCCCTTTTTATTTTTATTTCCTAAACTATCTGAGTTTAATTTACAAATTACATACTCATGTATTAAAATTAACAATATTTCCATAAAAATTTCACCCTAAATATGGTAAACTTTCTAAAAGTTTTGTCATTTTTAAAAGTTTTATTATAAATACATGCAAATGCTAGAATCTTCAATTATTTTCTCCTTATTGTATAATTTTTATCTCTCAAACATCCTATAATTTTCTTTATAATATATATTTTTACTTACAAACTAAAATATAAATATAAATTATGACATGGGGTATTGGGGTTGGTGTAAATTTTTGTAAAATAATTTTTTATTTAATTTTTATTCGAAATGAAAAATTGAGTTAATTATTTTTTATTATTTAAAGCAATTTTAGTTAAATTAGGTTTTATGAGGAATTTTGAGGTCTTCAATAAAAGTTGGGCCTTCTCAAATTTGAGCCGAAACAACCCGACCCACCCATCACCATCTTCTGTCTCCACTCTCTTTCTATTCTACTTCTGTATACCCTTCAAAAACCCTAAACAATTTACAAGCTCTGAGCTTTAATATCATTGCATACTAGTTATTCCCGAAAGCGCGGATTTCTGTCTGCCGTTTCGATGGGTAAAAGTAAAAAAATCCCATCAAAAGAAGTCAAGCAAGCAGAAGAAGAAGAAGCAGAAGCGGAAGAAGAGAAAAGCTTCGAAGAGCTCGGGTTGGACCTCCGTCTAGTTCATGCCCTTAACAAAAAGGGCATTCAAAAACCCACCTTAATTCAGCAAGCTTCGATTCCTCTTATTCTTGTGAGTTCCTTCCTTCAACTTGCTTTTTTCAGCGTTATTTCAGTTTCTGGTCGGGTCTTTCAATGTTGCAAATTTAATCAGACTTACATTTGACGTGTAATTGTAAAATGGACTACCAGGAAGGCAAGGATGTGGTTGCAAGAGCGAAAACGGGTTCTGGGAAGACCTTTGCTTATCTTCTTCCTTTGCTTCACAGGCTATTCAACGAGTCTTCACCTAAGAGCAAGCTTGCTCCAGCTGCGTTAGTTCTTGTCCCGACAAGGGAGTTATGTCAACAGGCATGTTTTAGTTCTCCCCACTCTGCTTATACCAATATATCTGCCAGTGATTTTAATTATACAGACTGTCATCGGTTGTAGTTATATGATTTCTATGTATAGGTTTATTCGGAGGTTATGGCACTTATTGAGTTATGTAAAGGTCAAGTTCAGTTGAAAGTTGTGCAGTTGACGAGCAGCATGCCTGCGTCTGATTTGGTTGGTTCAATCTTCTTTTGTGTTTTTCCTATCAAAAAATCCTCTTTTGGGTTTTAATTAAGATTTTGTTTAGATTAAACAAGTTGAACTGTTTGCTAACTCCTGTCTGGTTGGTAAAAATGTTTCCAGCGGGCTGCATTGGCAGGACCTCCTGATATTGTGATATCTACTCCTGGTTGCATGCCTAAATGCTTGTCCACTGGTGTACTTCAATCAAAATCTTTTAGTGATTCACTGAAAATTCTTGTGCTTGATGAGGTGAGGATATGACTCTTGGTATATCAAGAATCTTGTTTTGTGAATTTCAGTTGAGTATTATGACATAAGTTGAAGGTTTACAACTTACTAGCTAGCTTCGATGACATTGGGTGACAGTATGTTTTTTTTATACAAGTTGTAACGTATAAGAGTAGAGTGGTGAGAACTGTCATCCAACTTATCAATTATATTGTTTGAATGGATTAGGTTCTAAAAAATGTACGCCACCTTGCATTTTAGTGGTAGTTGTGTTCTTCTCTTATTTGATATCATATTTTCTTGACCATCTTATTTTATATTCATTATTAGGAGTTGGTTGATTCATATTTGTTTCCAGGCAGATCTTTTGTTGTCGTATGGATACGAAGATGATCTGAAAGCTCTTTCAGCTGTCATTCCTAGAGGCTGTCAGTGCCTTCTTATGTCTGCTACTTCAAGGTGTGTTTTATGTCATTTTTGTTCAAATCCTATTTTAAAGTTGGGTGATGACAACTAATTTTCTACCTTACAAGCTTTGATTCTAAGATGATCCAACCTGTCCTACCCTTTTCTCATCCCAAATAAGTATCCTGTGCCTTATGAAGTGGGGGAATCTATTTATTGCCATCCTTTGCCTTTTTTATATGAGTGTCAAGTTCACTTTTGGGTTTCATTTTCTGTACTTTATTCCTATACATCGGCTGCCATTACTTGTGGGCCAATTCATCAGCTAAAACTACAACAATTGGTTTTGAAGTTCCCTCCCACTGATTGCATTCTGCATAATTGGAGATTCTGTGCTAGTTATCAACAAAATTAATCTTTCAGCATTTCGGTTAAATCATCATACCATGTAAAAATTATGTTGACTTTTCTTTAAGCCCTGTGAGTGGACTGACAGTGTTCAATGGATATTGCAATTCTGATATTTGGCAGTTCTGATGTTGATAAATTGAAAAAGCTGATTCTGCACAATCCCTACATTTTGACTTTGCCAGAAGTTGGAGACGTTAAAGATGAGGTTATTCCCAAAAATGTTCAGCAATTCTGGGTAAGAATTACTGTGTTCTTCTTGGGAATTTGAAGACTATAGCATCTTTCAGTTTCCTTTGATACATGGAACTATATTTGGCCTAAAATATCCCGACATGTTTGCATTATCATTTGTGTTGCCTAATACATTCCTTATAACAATGGTGTCAGTGTTGGATCATGAAAGCCCATTAGTCATTGATTGGTGGGCCTGGATGTAATGTGTTAAACTCTAGGTAAACTTGCCATCAAGTATGTTAAAATTTATTAGAATATGAAGAGATCCTAGAAGTAATTAATATGTTGGTTTTCAACTATTTTTCCAAGCACAGAACTGGTGCGGCTCCGCTTGACAATGGAATTTTGGGACCATGTCGATGGTCAGGTGTTATATTTTTGCTGTTTTTTAAAAAAATTTCTAAGGCCTGTCTTGGCAGATTATTTTGGATTTTATGTTGAAATTATCTCCAAGTAAACTTGTGATACAACATTTCACTCTGTCAGAGTTTCTCATTGTTGACCTGTATGCATTTGTCTTGTGATGACTTCTTGTATCTGTGTTTTATTTGCTGTTGTGGATCAGTGGCTGAATTACATTATTTTAATTAAAACATTTTTATGTTTTCCTTTCCTTCTGTTTTAGATTTCATGCAGTGAACGTGATAAATTACTCTACATTCTTGCCCTCTTGAAGCTGGAATTAGTTCAGAAAAAAGCTCTGATATTTACAAATACAATTGACATGGCTTTCAGATTGAAATTATTCCTGGAAAAGGTACTCTGTAGGGTACATTCATTGATTTACATGCTCTTTCTGTGTAATTAATTGATTTCTGGATTAATTTTTTCCATACATTGATGCATATTTATCTTTTGAACAGTTCGGTATCAAGTCTGCTATTTTAAATGCTGAGTTGCCACAGAATTCTCGTCTGCATATACTTGAGGTACGCTCCAATATTCAAATATGTTAGTTAAACTGGCTGAAAATAAACAAATTAATTAATGTTTTTTTTTTAATTTGCTCACATGGTCATCCTGAGGAAGATTGCTAACAAAACTATTTCAAGGTTGATGGCTTCAATGGTTTACAGTCATTAACAAAACTGGAGAGTTAATTTTCCATAACTCATATGGTTGTTAATAATCAGGAATTCAATGCTGGGCTTTTTGATTATCTGATTGCAACTGATGATACCCAAACAAAAGAAAAGGATCAAGGTGATGAGGGTGGTCATGTTGACTCAAGAAAGTCTAAAAAGCATCCCAAAGCAAAGTTAGACTCTGAATTTGGAGTGGTGAGGGGAATTGACTTCAAAAATGTACATACGGTAAGATAATGAACCTGTTTATGATGCTTCTTTGTGTTTAATTACTTTAGTTTACGATGTAAACGAGGCTGGATTGTTATGTGGGCTTAATCCATGAGAAAATAATAACCGATTATCTTCTAAATAGCAATAATGTGCAACTGGGCTTTGGCATTTCATGCCTTTGCTGTTACAATGGGATTCATTTGTCCGCATTTAGGACATTCATTTTAGAAAGTTCAATAGTGGTTTTGTGTCTTTAATTCAATTAAGGTTCTGAATTTTTTTTCTTGAACTTCGATACAACCTTTTCTTATTTGAAACATGATTTTTTTTCCCCCTGTGGTTATGCCTTTTCTACTTTCAGGTTCTAAATTTTGAAATGCCTCAAAATGCCGCTGGATACGTACATCGAATTGGGCGTACTGGAAGAGCGTACAATACTGGTGCTTCAGTCTCTCTGGTGTGTTCCGGTCAAAATTAAGTTTAATTTTTTGGAGGGGACCAGCTTTGCAGGATGGTTGTTGGTCTCTGTCTAATTATAAAAATATTGTTGATATTACCTTTGCTCATCAATTGATATTTGATTAGATTAGTGACAATCACTTGAAAATTAATTGTACTCTTCCCTGCCTCTTCTCGAAGACAGTTATAGTACCTCCTTTGGTGCCTTGGACTGGAGTCTCATAAAACAACCACTGGCAGGCTTCATTACCATAGCTTGGGGCTTCTTAAATCACTTTTATAGGTGTACATGCCCCTAAAGTGCATTCACGATTCTAACAATCATTCTTACTATTGCATGATTTTTGATTTCTTATTTAATTTTGTATTTTGGTTTAATTAAGGAATTCGTATGCATCTATTTTTCTTGGAGCAAGGGATGCATGCTAATGATGACTGTGATATTGGATCATATTTTACTTTCTTACAATTTTTCTGTTAACAGGTTTCTCCAGATGAGATGAAAATCTTTGAAGAAATAAAATCCTTCGTTGGGGATGATGAAAACGAGGATTCAAACATTATTGCACCTTTTCCTTTGCTAGCTCAAAATGCAGTGGAGTCTTTGCGATATAGGGCTGAGGTGATTTCTTAACTTCTTAAACACTATCTTTTCCCCCCATTATACTAGATTGTGAAAATCTTTCATTGACTTGTAATGTTATCAAAGGTAAACATAATGTATAGCTGGCATTGAAATTTTAGGAATTGATTTTTTTTTTAGCACCAACATGCCAACCCAAATTCCACCCTTGCTCAATAGTTAAAACGGGGGAGAAAAGAGTCGGGCATCTGCCTTTTTGTCCCCCTTGAACCTATATTTTTTGGGTTTCTTATATATTTAAGCTTTATTAATACTAAGTGTAAAACATACGTGGGTTCCAGTTGTATTATTTTCTTAATAGATATAGATCCTTAGATCACTCTATGCTGCAAATTCTTTGATGGTTTTGATGTGGATATCTAGGTGATGGATTATGGGGTCATCATGGTTGTAATTGATCAGGTCATCATGGTTTTTATTCTATGAATTATTTGTTTTGTATTTACGCTGGTGTTTTCATTGCCTTGTCCAAAATATTTAAAATATTTGGTGGGGTCTATTGTCTGGCAAATTAAATCTGGGGTCAAATGTCTTCCAGATGAAAGCTTAATTAGCTGATAAGTTAGTGACCATTGCAGGATGTTGCAAAGAGTGTGACAAAGATTGCTGTCAGAGAATCACGAGCTCAGGACCTGAGAAATGAAATTCTCAACTCTGAAAAGTGAGTGATTGCTGACTACTTTTCTTTGGGAACTTGCATCAGTAAAACATGTAAAACAAATGTCAAATTCAGATTTTTACTCACCTTTGAGGTTCATACCAGGCATTTTAGTAGTATGTTATTCAGAAACTTTTTGAGTCGTCATGAAGACGGCAGTTGAATTTGTATTTAATCTGTGCCATTAATAGTGTTCACTTAACGTGTGTCAGCCGTGTTTCCATTGCCCCATAAACTTTGTATGCCATTTATTATTATTATTAATTTTTTTTTTTTTTGGGGTTTCACTAATGATTGGATTCTCTTATTGTAGGTTAAAGGCACATTTTGAAGTTAATCCTAAAGATTTAGGTAACGAAAATTATAGCTTTTGGTGTCTCTATACCTTTTCTGTTATCCCCATATTCAGTTGAATCTGAACATTTGAGAGTGAATTTGTATTGGAGCAGATCTATTGAAGCATGACAAGGATCTAAGCAAGAAGCCCCCAGCTCCTCACCTACGTGATGTGCCAGACTACCTATTAGATGCAAAAACTCAGGAAGCCTGCAAGATGGTCAAGCTTGCGAGAGCAGCAATGGGAAATAAAAACTCTTCTCGCCGCCAGGGACCTAGAAGAAAATTTAGAAAAAGTGATCCTCTCAAAAGTTTCTCTGCTGAGGTATGTGGCTACTTGTTTGTACTTCAATCCTTGATTGATTCTTAATTATGCCATATCGAATGCTGATATACGTTGAACTCACTTGGTCTCAGCCAACAAAGAGAGCGGGCAAAGGTAGGATGAAAAGAGAGGGAAGAAATGGGGATGATACTGGCAAGCATAAAAAGAAAAAGTCGGTGTGATCCCGTTACTGCGTGTTTTTCAATCTGGGGTTATAACCAACCCCTGCAGTTTTGTGTTTGTTAATGTATCGAGTTGGTTTTGTTTTATATGAAGTGGCTTTCAATTTTGATATGAGCTATTATATTATTATTTGTTTAGTTGTAGAAGCAGGATGTAAGGGTAAAGGTAGATAATAATTTGAACATGAGAGTGCTCGTCGTCATGCTGATTGAAAACACTTCTCTTCTGATTAGAAACCTTCCACAATTGAGAAACAAGAATTCAGGCCTCCAATAATAGCCCAAATTAAGTCGTATAAAGAAAAGGGGGCCCAAAAAAAAAAAAAAAAAAGGTTTCAAGTTCCATCTCTTTTTTTTTTTCAATTTTTATTTTAATTAAAAGAAAGGCGGCTTCTACGTTCTAATTCTTTGGGTCTGGAAAAAGAAGGATCTAGAAAATCATTAAAAACATGCGAAAGACTTGGCAACCAATTAGAATTAGGCATGCACGTACTATTGCTTTGCCAAAGTTAACACTTAAGCAGAGTAGTTCTTATGGAGCTAGCTGTGTTACAGATTCTTGTATGTAACACAGCCAATGAGCAGCTTACACGCTGTTGCAGGAGAGAGGAAAAGCTGCTGAGACCTGGCTGATTGATGCAAGGCCATAAAGGACTCAGCTGTTAGTTGCAGATGCTGCAACTTAGTTGAGTCCTAGTTGTTGTTATTATTATTCTGGATCTATCGGCAGTATTGACGTGAGTAAAAAAGTCTTTAACCACATCAATCCACATTTTGTTTTGTCCTAGAGGAAACAATCAATGCCGTCTTCAAAACTATAAACGTTTTTGTTTAAATTAGTATGACACTTTATCGTTACTTGAGTTGAAAAGGGGGTAGGATTCAAATGATTTATATGGACCTGTCTATGGTACAGATTCTGTAACAAACATCTCCCGTCATCCCACCATCCGATCTTCTATTGTTTAGTTTCTCACTCCACATCCAACCACATCCAACGGCTGATGCTGCAGTCTGTACCTTACAGATTCTGTAAGCTAGTCAAGTCCGATTTATATATGTTTTTCTTAAATCTTTTTAATCAATCAATCAATCATATTTTATTATGTTAATTTAAACAAATATTTATGGATCTATATTATTCATCTTCAAATACTTGATGAATTCAGTTGATAATGTAAAAAGTAATGAAAATATTAAATAACAATAATAATAATAATTCATGTCCACGTGGCATTAAGTTCGAAAGCTCAAGTGTCAAATTTCAAACATGACCATCCAACGATATCAAATTTCAAACTGTCTACGTAACTGGTCTCTCTCTCGCACAATTGAATTATTTTTCCTCAAATAAATGTTTTTCATTTGCATACACAATGGTCACTAAAGTTTTTTTCGGCGCATACTACTTACCCACACCAACAGTAATGCAACATTTCATTTCTTGTTTAATTCTATACGACGTGGACGTAACAGTAACAGGTGAAAGAGAGTGCGATATAAATTCAGATGCATCTTCCGAAAATACAAGTGAATGTGAGATGAAAGCCGCCATTTTTTTTTTATTTTACCTCTCTTTTTTTTTTTTTTTTTTTTTGAATTTTCGTTCGTAAGATATTAACTAGGTCACTAAAGTTTTTAAGTTTGACCCAACCCAATTATTAAACTGTAAATCGACCAACATTTGACATTGAGAGAAGCTACATTTTGATAAATGTTTGTTTTTTGCAACTATTTACAAATTTTTTTATAATTGGTCATAAGGTATTTCCTACTTATAATAAGAAATTTTTTACTTTAATTTGAGACATATAATGTAATATTGAGAAATTATAATAATTTTTTTTTTTTTTTTACTCTTATATACTACTATGACTGCAATGTTCATGCGAAATAGGGAATATGCAAGGTAGGATATAGAATCATTCTATAGGTTTGATCAAAAGATCAGACAGAAAATTGGCAGCGAAGTGCCCATGTGATGTGAAGTTTAGCGGTAATTATGTTTTTCATTAAAGATGATATCATAATCACCAACCGTTCGTCATTATGATGGGTAGGTTCACGTTAAATGAATATGGAAAAATTTCATGTCCCCAAATTGTCCTCTGTCACTGTAGTGTATATAAAGAGTATAACAATATTATATTATTTTTGTTTGAGGTATTTAGTTTTTATCTTAATTGACGTAGTAAATAATGTATTATTATCATTATTTGATCAATTAATGATAGTTAATTACTAAATCTTATTATTATTTTTATTTAAATGATAAAATTTTATTAGTGACATATCAAGTAGGATTAAAATTATGTATCTCAATTAATTAAAAGTAACTATAATTTGATTTTCTTTCTTTTTTCTCTCTCTTTTAAAGATTAAAAAAATTGTTTATTTTCTCATTCTCTCTTTTCATATTAAAAAAATGGCTCAAAACAAAACCTAAACGTGATTTTCCTTTTTAAAGGAAATATTATGCATCATAAAGATTTTTTTTTTTACCATAATTACAGTTTTCAAGGACATTCTTTTCACAATAAAATGATTACTCACTTATAGCTATATTTGTTATTGCTTTTACCTTAACAATGCTATTACTATTATAAAAAAATTTGCAACATACGGTAATGATAATATTATTAGCATTGTGAAAAAGACAAACTCTAAGTTACATTTCATGTACTTTACACAATATTCATGTGAGTGAATGTAAAAAGTACATAAAATGTAACACAGGGGATCCAATTAAAAAAAATTTGTTCTAACAATAAAAATAAGTGACAGATGCATGTTTATTTATATATGAAAAAAAAAATGATACATAGTGCATAATATGTAAAGGTAACAAAATCGTAAAATTAAAAGACTATTGAAGAACATTGCAAGTTGCAACACTTTCAGTAGTTTCATTAATCTTTGTGTATGGCTGGGCTCCGTACGCGCTGCTTTGAAGACGTGACACTACACACGCTGTCTTAAGTTGTCGCATTCCACATACTTTCAAATCTCCACAGTGGCAAAGCGTGAAAAGGAAAACAGAAGAATCCAGTTAGTAAGTCCGGCGTAATAAATTATAAAAATATTAATTCAAATTGAATCGGAACACACTGGCAGTAACAGCAGTTTGCAGAGGGCAATGTCGTTAAACACCACAACTCTAACTCTAACTCTAACTACTGTTTATAATAATAAGCGGCCTCTCTCTCCAAGTTTCTCTCTCCTCACCGATCTGTCTTCACCACCACAAAACCCCACGAAAAAACAAACAAAAACAGAAGGAGCCAGCTGCTACTCCTGCTGTTCCCAAAACAGAAAAGAAATCTTGATCAAACAACGACCGTCCATCTTTCTTGCATCATCAACCTCGGGTTCTCACCGTTTCTTCAATCTTTCTACCGAGAACAAGGCTTCGATGGATCACTACATTGCGGGCACTCTCATTGCCGCTGTGTTTCTCCTTCTCTTCGTTGTCCGCCGCAACGACAGTAAGAAGCCAAGGAAGGTTTCCACGACGTACAAGACGCAGAACGACGTTTTTCGGAGCTCTGTTAACGCCGGAAAGAATGGCTCCCCTACCGACGTCATCATTGTTGGTGCTGGTGTTGCCGGTGCTGCCTTGGCTCATACTCTTGGCAAGGTAAAATCATTTTCTTCATTAATTTTCCTGGGAATGCACCTTTTTTTTTCTCCTTTCCCCTTTTTTGGAATGGTTGCTTGATAGATTATATATTTTATGTGACTTTTACGCACGGAATCGATTCGTAAACTTGGCATGATTATGTTATTTTATTAGATTTATGATTGTAATGGGGGCCCTGGTGGTTGGGTTAAAGAGTTTGATGACGCAGTCGCCGAATAAACTTGTAACGACAAATTGACCTAACTCTTCGTTGCTGCTGCCAACATTAGCGTGAATAAAAATTTCTAGTGATGAATGGAATCCATGAAACAAGAATTTTGAAGGATAACTTACGAAATTTTATTTGGTCGTTAGGTAAGTGAATATCATCAATGTATACGGATCAATATATATGTACATTTGCATAATATCTGTTATGCTTGTATATGTGATCTTATTAACTTTACATGTAAGATAAACATGCGGAAAACTCTGGGAATTTTCATGCTAATTGCATCTATTCCTTTTGACTGACACCTAACCAATTGTCTTCACTTGTTTTGCTTGGAAACCTTCTTTTGCGAACGTCTTTATATATACTTCACTAACCGCAGGATGGAAGACGAGTTCATGTGATAGAAAGAGACGTGACTGAGCCTGACAGAATTGTTGGGGAACTGCTTCAGCCTGGAGGATACCTGAAATTAGTTGAATTAGGTCTTGAGGGTATGTATTTAAGGGAATGCCGCCTATCATTTACTTGAACTAGTCTTTTAGGAGGTTGGATCTTTTAACGTCAGTGAATATTGTTGTAAACAATGATCTGTATGGTTTAGTATTAGGTGGCTGTACGCTCTAATTCTTCATCACACTTAATATAAAGCCTTCTTTCAATTTATTTTAAAAGAAATTCAAAAACACAAAAAGAAGAGCTAGTTAGCCTACAAATTAACCTTTGCCGATCATTGTTCGATATTGTAAAATGTTACAATATCGATGCTCTTGGTTGCAGATTGTGTGGAAGAAATCGATGCCCAGAAAGTACTTGGTTATGCTCTTTTCAAGGATGGAAAAAGTACAAGACTGTCATATCCATTGGAGAAATTTCATGCAGATGTTTCTGGAAGGAGCTTCCACAATGGGCGTTTCATTCAGCGGATGAGAGAAAAAGCAGCTAGTCTTCCCAAGTACTTATTCTTGCTTCTCTGATTTGAATCATTGTTGCTTACTTGTTAGTTCATCCTGAAGTTTTCCTAATTCATGCAACCACTACTTTCAAGTGTTAAGTTATGTTAGTTGGCTCTTACTCTTCTGGCACTCTTTTGTGCTGAATTCAATTCAGTGTACGACTGGAGCAAGGAACTGTAACATCCCTGCTTGAAGAAAATGGGACTATAAAAGGTGTTCAGTACAAAACTAAGGATGGTCAAGAACTTCGTGCTTACGCTCCTCTTACAATTGTTTGTGATGGTTGCTTCTCAAACCTGCGCCGTTCACTTTGCAAACCAAAGGTGAAATTTCCACTTTATAGCATATAATAAATGCTTTTGTGTTTTGTTTGACCAGCTATCATGCATAAATTATTCTCTGGTGATCAAGAAAGTTCTAAAATCTCTGTTAGTTTAGCATGCTAGAAATTTCAATTGTTTTTTCTGATAATCAGTCTATTCTCTCATTTTATCAAGTTCTTTGAAGCTAATTTATCAGATCAGCTTTTTGACAGGTTGATGTGCCCTCTTGTTTTGTGGGCTTAGTCTTAGAGAATTGTCAACTTCCTTTTGCAAACCACGGGCATGTCATTCTAGCAGATCCTTCACCCATCTTATTCTATCCAATCAGTAGTACAGAGGTTCGATGCTTGGTTGATGTACCTGGTCAGAAGGTACCTTCCATCAGTAATGGTGAAATGGCCAATTATTTGAAGACCATGGTGGCACCTCAGGTATAATTTGATTTACATGGTTTTGGATTATACAGAGTATTTTGAGTACCTCAATGGGAGTGGTATCCAATATATTTTTATCCCCATTTCCCATTTCTACTTCATCTGGAGCTTCTGTGGGTAATTGAAATGATTGTTTGTTTCAGGTTCCCCCTGAGCTTCATGAGGCCTTCATTTCTGCAGTTGAGAGAGGCAACATTAGAACTATGCCAAATAGAAGTATGCCTGCTGATCCCCAGCCTACTCCTGGGGCCCTTCTGATGGGTGATGCTTTCAACATGCGTCATCCTTTAACTGGTGGTGGAATGACTGTGGCGTTGTCGGATATTGTTGTACTCAGGAATCTTCTTAAGCCACTCCATGACTTTAACGACGCAGCTTCTCTTGGCCGATATCTTGAGTCCTTTTACACCCTGCGCAAGGTTAGCTACATTAGCATGTTGATGTAAATTATCATTGCGGTTGCAGTAAAATGGAGTATATGCATGTCTTAGGCTTATTATTTTGTTCATTCAGATTGTTCTGTATCATACAATGAATATGCTTTTTTCTTGCAGCCAGTGGCATCTACAATAAATACTCTGGCAGGTGCCCTTTACAAGGTGTTTTCCTCTTCTCCTGATCAAGCAAGGAAGGAAATGCGCCAAGCATGTTTCGATTATTTAAGCCTTGGAGGTGTCTTTTCAACTGGACCAGTTGCTCTACTTTCTGGTCTAAACCCTCGCCCCTTGAGTTTAGTTCTCCATTTCTTTGCTGTGGCAATATATGGTGTCGGTCGTTTGCTACTGCCGTTTCCTTCACCTAAGCGCATGTGGATTGGAGCTAGGTTAATTTCGGTGCGTATCATTTATCACTTATGGTCATGAAATTTTTTATTATCTATACGTTCCCAATTGGGGGGTTTTCAATTAATTGCAAACATTTTCCTTTCGCAGGGTGCATCAGGTATCATTTTCCCCATCATTAAGGCCGAAGGAGTGAGGCAAATGTTCTTCCCTGCCACCATACCTGCTGTCTACAGAGCCCCTCCTGTTGAGGATTGACGTACCAAACAAAAATCAATGTAGCTGAGGCTTTGTTGCTAATAAGGCCGTGCTTCTTGTATCTGAACCTCCATCAACCTTAAGGACATATTATATGCAAACTGCCTTTGTTAAAAAGGGCAAAAAGATAGAAAACAGAAGAACGTGGACATTATATAATTATTTGTGGTTTCGAGGATGGATAAAATCATACAAACAATCCCATAATTGTATTGTATGATGCTTTATTATCTTAAAACTGAAAGGGATATCTATTTGTAAGTCTCAAGTCTCCAGAGAAAGAAAAACTTCTCATTTATGTTAGGCATATATTTGTAAGATGCCTCTTCAACTGGATACCCCTTCCAATTAAAGAAGTGATAAGCAATTAAAGGCTTTTCTCGTACCATGTTGTTTACGGTAAACATCTCATCTTGTTGGGCATGGTCGTCTAGCTCTGATTAGGTGATTTATGGCAACCACAGCTTCAAATCCGGTCTGAACCTTGTAGTAATCAATAATCCAAATTACTATTGTAGTAATTGAATGCACGTAGAGATGAAGAATCCATAATTTGCCTTCCAGAAAGAATAAATATGCAAAAAAAGGGATGACAGAAGAAATAAAAATTTATGCCGCTTCCTTTACGGTGTGATTCCCTCAAATTGGCACTGATGTCAATGTAGGGAGAAAAAAAAATCAGTAGCGGGATCAACAGTTTGCATAGAGAGACGATCTATAGAATCCAATCGAGAATCAGTGACCCCTTTCAATATCAAACCTGTCATGACCCGATCCAACTGCAACCAGGCTGCTTCATCACCCCGGTTCTCTTCAACAGTTCCCTTATATTAGCAGCTTCTTCCCATAAACCTGCAGCTGCATATATATTTGATAAAAGCACGTAAACTGATGGCTTATCTTGTTCACGCTCAAGGAGCAGCCCAGCGATGATTCTTCCAAGCCTTAAATTACCATGAGCTGCACAAGCACTAAATAATGCCCACCAGTTATCAGAACGCGCTTGAATATGCTGACTATTGATGACTCTCTCTGCCTCATCAAGATACCCTGCTCTTCCAAGAAGGTCAAGCATACAAGATAAATGATCTTCTGCAGGGATAAAGCCATAATCATTCACCATTGAGTCAAAAATTCTAGTACCATCGTCAACTAAGCCTGCATGGCTGCAAGCGGAAAGAACAGCTGTAAATGTGGCCTGATCAGGTTTGATCCTACCTACATCTTGCATTGCCTTGAAACAACCGACAGCTTCCTTGCCTTCTCCATGCTGTGCATATGCGGAGATCAAGGCATTCCAAGAAATAGTATCCTTTTCAATCATCATATTAAACACTCTCAAAGAACAATCTAAATCACCACATTTTGCGTACAACGTGATCATGGCATTACCTAAAGACATCTTTGAGATAAGATTATTTTTCAAGGCATAACCGTGAATCTGTTTCCCATGTCTCAAGGACGATATGCGAGCACAACTACTCAAAGCAACACTGAGGGTATATTCATCTGGCCTGAGTTCTGACATCAACAATTCAGAAAAATGCTGTAAGCCCTGCACTGGAAAGCCATTTAAAAGGAAGCCATTTATTAAAGTATTCCAGGTGATTATATTTCTGGGAGACATGTTGTGAAATATTTGATAGGCTTGTTTTATCCTCTCATTCTTTGCATATGCAGAAATCAAAGCATTAGAAACTTGGATATTTGTGATGATCCCATTTATGAATACAAAGGCATGAATCATCTCTACCATTTCTATGAACCCTGAGCTTGCCAATAAACTTCCAAAGGTAAACTCATCTGGTCGGATTCCTACACTCTGCATTTCTAGATAGGCCAAGATTGCTGATCTACCAAGGTTCCTCTGAGCATAGGTCGATATCATAGTATTCCATGAGACTATATCTTTTTCTTGCAATCTTGCAAAAATCATGCAAGCCTCATCTATTTTCCCACAAGAAGAATACATGGTTATTGCGGCATTGCTCACAGAAGTATATGCTTCAAACCCACTCTTCATGGCTTGGGCGTGTACTTGATACCCAACTCTAGGACATAAGCAGGCACTCATGACACTCACAAAAGTCAATTCACTGGGTCTAAGAGAAGCTACTAGCATATCCCTAAACCTTATCAAGGCCTCTTCGACTCTTCCTACACTCGCCAAACCATCCATCATTACATTGTAACTAATATGATTGCAAACATAACCTTTTGCTTCTTCAAAAACCTTACACGCATCCACAACATTTCCACAGTTAAAATACATAGTAATCAGCGCATTAACCACAGAAACTAAACACGAAAAACCACTTTTAGTCACCAGTGAATGGAGCTGCCTTCCGAACTCCAACAGCCCTGCATCACACACGCTTAACACGCTAGCAAAGCTATAGTTATCACGCCTAACATCCAATTTGTGCATTTCCCGAAACAAACCAATACCGATATCTTCATACCCATTTTCCGTACAACCAGTAATCATCGCATTATATACTGGCAGGTCCCTGTCTGGCATTTTATCAAACACTTCACAGGCGTAATCAACATGACCCATCTTAGTGCAGGCCGACAAGAACGTCGTCCAAGAATAGACATCTGGGTTTTGTATCTCACTGAATACCCTTTTGACGGAGACCAAATCTCGCGCGTTTTTATAGAGTGAAAGGATCGTATTTGCCACGTGTGGATAAGCTTTGAGGCCGGCGCGTAAAGCGTAGGCGTGAAGTTGGTTGCCGAAGGCGGCATTGCGGAGGTTGGCGCATGCTGCGAGGGTTGTAGAGAGAGAGTAGATGTCAGGTTTGAGTTTATGGGAAGAATGAATTTGGACGAACAGATGGAGGGCATCTTGATAATGGCCCGAGCGACTGAGGTTTGCAAGTGAAATATTCAATTTTAAGAGCAGCTCTTTACTGGTGTTACTGTTTCCCGCTATGGTAGCCGTTATGCGTCTTTGCAACATTTGAATTAATCATCTCTGGGGAGGTTCCTTTTTTTAAGTCGGTCGCAGCATGTAAATTTGTAGTGTGATATTGCTTTATACGTGTGTGTGTGATGGGTGCTGTCTTTTTCCATTTTTTTCGTAAAGAAATTTTGTTTAAAAAAATAAAAGCTTTTGTCAAATTAAATACTACTTCCAACCCTTTCACCAAAATAATAATAATAATAAAATAATAATAATAATAAAATAATAATAATAATAAATAAATAAAACTACCTCGATTCACTATCCCCTCGGTTTTGATTCCATCACTCAAGGCCAAGGTGAAGCTAGCAAACGCCAAACTCGAGTATATATGAATCAATCAAATAAATGATCACGGAATCATCGAAACAAATTTTGTCTTCTCTATTTTGTATTTGTCGTCTACATCACCCATCAATCTCATTTAGTATAAAATCTAAATGTCATGATTGGCAGCACGATAACTCTAGTTCTAGAGAACTGCATACGTCTGAATCCTGAGAACTTTTCTGCTTAACACGGCACCAAAGCTAAGTAAGTCGTTTTATTTCTCATATTCGCTTTGTTTTTTTGCATAAACAATTAATTATTCTCTTGATTTCCTTGCCTGCTCGATAAGAATGTACGTAATGCAAATGGCAATGCCAGACTACGTCATTTACCGGCTTCAACTTTCAATATAAACGACAAGCCGAACCACTGCCGTTCTGTGAGATAGTCGTCTTATGAATTGAATAACGTCGTCCCTTTCTATCAGCCGCTATCAATCAGTCCCCGGCCAGGGCGCAATCGCTGCTATCCATTTCAACACTGGTCCCACTAAATCTAACGGCAGACCGTTCACTCGAAGGCCGTTACCATTTTCCACATCAAAATGAGTATCTTTGCCACTCTATATAAAAGAGGGGACGCCCCTCTAGATTCTTGGCTCCAATTTTCCAAATTCAGTTAAAACCACAGTGAACATCAATTTTGTAAGTCTGTTAACTCTTTGGAGCGAAAAATATCACGAGAATGATGGCATGTTGCGGCGATTCAATGGAAGATGAAGAGAATGGCAAGAAAATGGAAGCTGATCAGGATACTAACAAGGATCATACAAAAAGATCAAAGCTGGGATGGTTCTGGTCGCTGCTGCTGTTAATCTTTGGAGCTGTTGTTATAACGATGAGTGTTCTCACAATATTAAAATATTTTGATTACCTCAAGAAAGGTCGAGGTCCACGTCATCACCAAGAAATCGTTGAAAATTATGCCAATGCTCTTGGAATATCCATGCAGTTCTTCGATGTACAAAAATGTGCTCAACTTCATTCCTCATCCTCTCTGTCTATCTTTGTAGTTCTTTTTTTCACGGAAGTGTAGACATTTTATTTTGTTTTTAGTTAACGAAAATAATGTTTTGCTGTTGCAGCTGGAAAGTTGGTGAATAATAAGATTGTATGGAGAGGGGACTCGGCTTTACATGATGGAAGTGAAGAGAATTTAGACTTGTCAAAAGGGTTATATGATGCTGGGGATTTGATGAAGTTTGGATTCCCCATGGCTTTCACAGCAACCGTGTTGTCGTGGGCGATTCTTGAGTATGGTGATCATATGAATGCAGTGAAGCAACTTGAGCATGCTCAGGAATCCCTTAAGTGGATCACTGATTATCTTATCAATGCACATCCTTCTCAAAATATGCTCTATATTCAGGTAACCTGACAATTGTCAAATTGTGTTTCATTCCAAATCCATTTGCTATGCTTATTTTTTGGATTGCAAATTAGTATGCAATTTATGCTTGCTCTTGATTATTAAACCCTTGCGTTTGAGGTCCAATAAAGTTTGGGGTCAACAATCAATTTGCATGTTATCATAAAGGAGCTGATCTTTAAATTGTTGTGTTTGATCTCTGTGTGGTTCAAGGTGGGTGATCCTGATTTGGACCACAGTTGTTGGGAAAGACCTGAAACGATGTCAGAGAAGAGGCCTCTCACACAGGTTAACACAACTTTCCCAGGAACAGAGGTAGCAGCAGAAACCGCTGCAGCAATGGCCTCAGCATCTTTGGTTTTCAGAAGGATTAACTCCAGTTATGCTAATCTGCTCCTCATGCATGCACGGCAACTGTTTACTTTTGCGGATACTTACAGAGGTTCTTACAGCATGAGCGTGCCCCAAGTGCAGAAGTACTACAACTCAACAGGATATGAAGATGAACTCTTGTGGGCAGCTACTTGGCTATATCATGCAACCAGAGATCGATCATACCTTGAATATGTGACTGATATAAATGGCCAAGCATTTGCTAACTGGGGAAATCCAACATGGTTTAGTTGGGATAACAAGCATGCCGGATTGCAGGTACATTTAACTTGACTCCAAAACATATTGTATTTTAGAAATGCTACTTGACCTCGAAACAAATTTTACTACAGAAACGTTAATACTACTATATTCCTCTCCATTTTTTTTTTTTTAATTTCCTATATTGGAGCAGGTTTTGTTATCTAGGATAAATATATTTGGTTCAGAAGATGTCTCAGAGACTGAGAATCTAGGCCTTCAGATGTATAGGAGAACTGCTGAGTCCATCATGTGTGCGCTTTTACCAGATTCACCAACAGCCACTTCTAGCAGAACAGACAGTAAGATTCTTCCCCAAGTAATCTGGTTTTGTATGCTAACCTTTTTCCTTTTGTGATATGATTTGAAATGGAATAATGAAACTATATATCTAATGACTTTAGGAGGAAACGAAATCATACTTCTAAGGAAGCTCATTTTTTCATTGATATTGGTATAAGTTGAAAATTTTGCATAAATAATGAACTGCAAGAGGCTGGAACATATCAATCATCTTGGAAGAAATGCAAACAGTCGCCAGGAGAATGATTGGCTTGCGACCTTGTAATCTAAGGAGATTTTCTTGAAATCCCTCTTGATGAACATTCTGCTGTTTCTCATCAAAACAACCTGGTAATAGTGGGAAATATTCCTTTATTCTGTATTACTTGCTAGATCCTATCCTTCTAGATCTGAATCGAAATTTAAAATACAAAATACACAAGCACGATGTTCAAGAAAACTGTATTTGATCATTCTTTCTTTTCTTATCCACTTCTTTTTTTTTTGGGCAGGGGCATATTGACAGTGTCACAGTGGTCTTATTTTATGGAATAGAAGTCTAAATTATATTTATGTCAATGCAGGTGGGCTGATATGGATTGTAAAATGGAACTCTCTTCAGCATCCTGTGGCTTCTGCATTCCTTGCTGTTCTTTATAGTGACTACATGATTACATCCGGGACTGAAACGTTATATTGTAGTGGGAAATCCTACCAGCCACATGATCTTCGCAAGTTTGCCATTTCACAGGTATGCATTGAAAGCCCGATTGTATAAAATGGTTAGATAATGAACTTGAACTTCTCACCTGCTATGTTCAAATATTGAGTTCTCAGTCCCAGATCAACATGGCTGCATCATTATAATTATCGAGTCAATTTTTATCCCAAATAATTGGTATATTAAACATGAACTCTCCAAGTAAATGTGTCTATCTACTATATTTGCCATTCTATAGCCCCACGTACTTATCTTTCAACTTCAAGAAAGATTTTTGGCTCAGAATCCGTGAGCTTCATTTAGGACACTTCTTGATAAATTTGGCTGAAGATATCAACCTGAGTTCCTAAGCTACTTTGGTAATTTTCTCCTTGATTGAAAATTCTTTCAGGTGGATTATTTGTTAGGCAAAAATCCAATGGAGATGAGCTATCTTGTTGGTTACGGCAATAACTATCCTTTGTATGTACACCACAGGGGATCTTCAATCCCGGCCGATGCTAACACTGGCTGCACAGATGGATTCAAATGGCTTGAATCTGAATCTCCAAATCCCAATGTAGCTATTGGAGCTTTAGTTGGTGGCCCTTTCCTAAATGAATCATACATTGATTCTCGAAATAACTCGATGCAAGGTGAACCAACCACTTATAATAGTGCACTTCTAGTTAGCCTCCTCTCCGGCTTGGTCACCAGTTCTCAGATGGTCAAATCTTACACATAAAACAAAAAAGTACTAATAGAAATCAGTCTAGTCTGGTTCTACCATATATAAATGAAAAATACTGAACTACTTCACCTCCATGACCAACATCCAGTTTGGTTCTCAGCAGAATATCACTGCCCTGTAACATAATTGATGTACAAAACATGATGTAACGCGTTTTACTTGCTTTGATGGCCATTAGCTAGCAATGTATATTACGCTTTCAGTACAAGTTACCCCTTTTTTTCCTCAGTGTTCCATATCTTTTTGAAGTTAAGGAAATCTTTAGTTACTATGGTTTTCTTATTTGATCGCTTAGGAAAATAAATAGCAAACCAGCCTTCTCATTCGGCCTCTGTCTAAGCCGTAAACAGAGCTCACCTGTTTTATTATTGATGGCTCAAATATAGCAAGGCAAAATGAAAATGATACTTCATCTCGTCTAAATACAGCATTTCATTCATTTGTCATATACAGTACAATATATTTAGGAAGGAATTCCTGGGGGATCTGACAGTGACTAAGTGTGCAGGCCACGTTTGTTTATCAGTGACTTCTTCTGAAACACTCGTGGCTTTTGGGAGATCCTGCCTGCCTGCCTGCTTGCTTGACGTGGCTCATGCTCATCCTGTAACATCATGATAAAAAAGAATACACAACCGATTAATATATGTTCAGCATTCAACTGCATCACTGACACCAAAACAGATTCCCCAAGATTCAACTATCAAGATTAAACAAGCAATCTCTGTTCAACCTACCCTTTGGCGGGTCTTAAGTTCGCCTGCAATGTTGAGATAATAATCCCATTCATAGCCGAAGTCCTACCCAAATATGCTTTGTTACACAAGGGTATGGGCAAAAACCGCCAAGCAGAGGGAGTTCTTTGACTCTCGATCAATATCTTGATTACCCCTAGGTGACACATGTTTTGATTAATTTAAAAAAAGTAGCACATCTTTTTTTTTTTTTTTTTTTTTGAGGAAAGTATGGAATTCATTAAACAACCAGAGCTTCAACTAACTAAGGGGGTGGAACAAACCTCCACTCACCCGAACCTGACATAGAACCCCCCACCTGAGCCACAGTGTGGGCAGCGGAGTTCGCAGATCTACGAACAAAAGAGAAAGCTACTTCTCCTAGAGAGCGAGCCAACACTCTACATTCATCAATAATTAAGCCAAAACCATTAGGATAACTAGTCTTATCATGTAAAGCATTGAAAACTTGTAAACTATCCATCTCTAGAATTACAGAATGGAAAGCAAACTTCTTCAGCCAACTAAGGGCTTCCCTAACTCCGATTGCTTCAGCCTCTCTAGCTGCAAAACTTCCCAGAAAAATGCCGCTCTTTGCCGCAATGAAATCACCCTGAGCAGACTGGATGACAGCCCCCAGACTAATCATTCCTCTAGAGCAAGCTATAGCTGCATCGACATTACACTTATACCACCCTTCACAGGGCTTAAACCAGCAAGCAGAACCATGGCCAGGGGTATCAGGAATAAGGGGAAAATAGGCATTCTTACGAGCTTGTTGCCAAAGAAACAAATTCTGCCCAGCAGTGTTCAATACAAGTTGGACTCTTCCGTTGACTCCATTCCAAACTTTGTTATTTCTATTCAACCACAACTGCCAACATATCATACCAGCCATGCTACACTCCTCTATGTTACAGCGACTAAACACCTCCTCCAACCAGTGAGTAAAATTCAAACAACTCCCAATAAAGCCAATCACAGAGGAAATCCAGCAAGTTTTAGCAAAATGGCAATGAACTAGGACATGGCAAACAGTTTCAGGAGAGGAATGACAAATGGGACAGGAAGCTTGTACCTCTACTCGCCTTTGCAAAAGGTTGTCGGCAGTAGGAAGGACATTAGACAATGCTCGCCACAGGAAGTTTTTGACTTTTGCTGGGATAGGGAGCTGCCATAATTTACGCCAAACTCGGCTACTAGGGGGAGAAAGCATAGAGTTAAGCAGTCTGTAGCAGCTTCGAACCGTGTAAATACCTTTGGAATCCGGCAGCCAAAACCAAGAGTCTTTGTCATGCCTTGTTCCTAGCAGAATCTGGAGAATAAGGTTCCGATCCCTAGTGTTGAAAATATCGTTAACCACATCATAGTCCCAACGGCGCTGGTTAGGAATCATAAGGCTGTCCACTGATGCAGAAGCTACACTTGTTGGAAGTGAAGAGGAAATGAAGCCACTGTCTTTGTCTGGTAACCAAGGGGCATTACCAATAACTGTTTGCTGACCCCCTTGAATTTGAATACGGCCACCCCGAAGAATAGCCGATTGAGCAGCCAAGATTGATCTCCAAACAAAGCTAGGATTACTACCCAGCCGAGCCTCAGCAAAAGAGGAGGTGGAGAAGTACCTAGCCTTGAAAAGGCGAGTCACAAGAGCATTGGGGTTGGTTAGGAGACGCCAACCTTGCTTACCAAGCACTGCAACATTAAATAAGTGCAGTCTTTTAAAGCCTATACCACCATGAGTCTTGGGCTTACACATTCTTTCCCAATTCATCCAATTAATCCCTCTACTGCCATTTTGATTTTTGCCCCACCAGAAGGAGTTCATCATCTTCTCAAGCTCTCTACAAAGATCTCTGGGAAGGAGGAAGATGTTCATCGCATAATTGGGCATTGCTTGGGCTACTGTTTTGAGAAGGATCTCTTTACCAGCTCTGGACAGCAACTTTTGATTCCAGCCCTGCAGACGCTTCTAAACTCTATCTCGAATATATCTAAAGATAACAATCTTGCTACTGCCTATATGAGAAGGAAACCCCAAGTAATTTCCTTGGTTGCCACTAGCCTGGACCCCAAAAAGGTTGCAAATTGAATGGGCAGCCTCATTGTTAATATTTGCGCTAAAAGAAATATAGGACTTATTGTAGTTAACCCTTTGACCCGATGCAGCCCCATACATAGATAAAATAGACTTCATAACACGGGCCTCTTGGTCCCTAGCTTTAAAGAAGAGGAAACAGTCATCAGCGAAGAAGAAATGAGTGAGGCTTGGAGCCCCTCTCGCAATTCTGACCCCATGAAGCAGACCAGCTTTCTCGTGGTGGTGGATAAGGGAGCTTAGGCCTTCCGCACAAATAATAAAGAGATAAGGGGATAGAGGGTCCCCTTGCCGAAGACCTCGGCTAGGGATAATAGGGCCAATAGTAGCACATCTTTTAAAAATACTCGAGTGGATGACAATCCGTTAACTTTAATGAAAATAGTAAATTAATTATAAAATGACATTTTTATTCTAGAATTAATTATAAAATGACGTTTCTACCCCTATAATAGTTACAAAATGATATTTTTATCCCTACAATTAGTTACAAAATATGTTTTTGTCCCTACTCAATTATTTTTTTTTATTTTTTAAATAGAAAAAATTATAAAAAATTACATCTAAGTTTAATTAACGGGCTTTTTTTTTATTAAATCATACAAATTAAAAAAAAATTATTGTCGAATCAAACAAACTTTTCTTATTAACGGTAAAGTTTGATTCAACGAGAATTTAAAAAAAAAATTGTATGATTTAATAAAAAAGCCCGTTCATTAAATTTATATGTAATTTTTATAATTTTTTCTATTTAAAAAATAAAAAATAATTGGGCAGGGACAAAAACATATTTTGCAACTAATTGTAGGGATAAAAATATCATTTTGTTACTATTATAGGGATAGAAACATCATTTTATAATTAATTCTAAAGTAAAAATATTATTTTATAATTAATTTACTATTCTCATTAAACTTAACGGCTGTCACATAATGAAGTATTTTGAAAAATCGTGTCATCTTTTTTAAATATGTCAACCTATATGTCACCCTAATATAGTTTTGAATCCAAGCTCAAGTTTTGAAATTGAAAGTCCCGTTTAACGCATCGCAAATTAAAGATGGCGAATAACAAAGGAAAAGGAGGCAAGAAGTTCAAGAACCGCAAGACGGGAAAGAATAATGAGGGTGAGGACCAAAAGAGAGAGCTGATAATCAAAGAAGAGGGCCAAGAGTACGCTGAAGTGCTTCGAATGCTTGGAAACGGACGCTTGCGTATGCATTGGCGGCACCAGGCGTTTCTGCCACATCCGCGATAGCATGCACAAGAGAGTTTGGATTGCTGCTGGTGATATTATTCTTGTTGGTTTCAGAATTTATCAAGATGATAAAGCCGATGTTATTCTTATCAACACGCCTGACGAGGCCAGGAGATTAAAGAATATTGGTGAATTACCTGATGGTACTAGGTTGAATGAAGGGTTGCTGCTGATTTTGATGATGACCCCCATGCTGGTACGTCTGATAATTTTATTGAGTTTCAGGATGAGGATATTGATAAGATCTAAATTTTAATCTCCTAGAATTTAGAGTTTATTATTTAATCAAAACTGTAATTTTTTTTTTCATGCAGTAATGGCGAGCATTTATTACTTCCCTTTTGATTTAATCTTAAGTTGATTGCCATATACACTCTCGTCTTTTGTGGCTCTAGTCTCAGAGAACTGTCGTCAACTTCCATACCTAAATCCCGGGCATATCATTCTAGCATATCCTTTGCCCATCTCATTTCATCAAATCAGTAGTACAGAGGTTCGATATATGTATGATTGATGTACCTTAGGCAGAAAATACCTTCCATTACTAGTGATGAAATGGCTGATTATTTGAAGGCCACGTTTGAACCTCAGGCATATTTTAATTCTAATACATGCACGTTTAATTAATTGGGATTGTATAGAGAGGATATATATTGATTAATTGGCTTTTTGCGTCGGCAGTTATTTTTAAAGGTTTAATTACCAAACAAAAGCATGCTTGCTGACAAATACTAATAGTTGTAATAAGTGGCCTAACACAAAGTCGATACCTTTTGCAACAAATTTGTGTTGCAGCAAAATCAGGGAAAATAAAAAAGAAAAAAAAATCATCGTTGTTATGAATATAGCTCTTCACCACTTGAGGATTCTGTATTGTGTTTTACGCTTGCTTATCCAAAGGATGTATCACATACCATGGCATTACCATGTGTATCGGATGATTTTGAATTAAAAAGGTGTTACGCGCACAACTCTCCAATTTCCAATTGAGTTGTGATAACAAATAATACGTCGCCACTTCTCAGAAATAGAGAGGCATGAGTTTTTTTTTTTTTGATGACATGAGACTATTGCTCAAATTACAACTCATATTACATGAGAGTATAATTGATATGTACAATCATATATATATACTGAGACCTATTGACATTAATGCTGAGTTTTTTTTTTTTTGATGACATGAGACTATTGCTCAAATTACAACTCATATTACATGAGAGTATAATTGATATGTACAATCATATATATATACTGAGACCTATTGACATTAATGCTGATATGACACCGTCGATTTTTTGTAACCTCTCAAATATTCGAGGACATCAAACTCTCCTCTGGGAGAAAGACTCGCTACACTGCAGTTTCCTGACTGGGAAGAAAGGAAATATAAATTAAACCCCTACAATGCGTATGCGGAGACTCGAACCCCTTCCGTCACATTTGTGAGGGAGTGGCTCTGGCCACTTGGGCTAACCCCAAGTGGTTAGAGAGGCATGAGTTTAGTATGAATGGATGGCCTGCCATTTTGTAATTGTAATATCTCTCATTTGACAATATTCAGAGTTGCTGGCCATTCTATTGCACAGTTTAAATTTACACCAATCTTTTTTATTTTATTTTTTATTTAAATTATACGTGAATAGTTCAACAATCGTAATATCATTATCAGTCTTGCAGCGAAACAAGAGTCACAGTTCTCTAACAACAAGATGCAAAGATCATCTTCAAAAGCGTTGTCACTCTTGACCAAACACCGCCGCTTCTCATTTGCCCCCAGACCAAACACCACCACCTCCCACGTTGAATCAACTGCAACGACAACAAATCAGTTGAACTCTAACCTCGTTTGTCTTAAAACCAAAGAAGACGACTGTAAGTGTGACAACACAACAGACACCCACGGGAGTCATAATGAATTCTCCCACGACGTTGAAAAGATATTCAAAATCTTAAAAAAATTCCACTCTCGTCTTCCCAAGCTAGAGGTTGCTCTACAACATTCCGGCGTCGTTTTGCGCCCTGGCTTAACCGAACGCGTGATTAACCGTTGCGGTGATGCTGGTAATTTAGGTTATAGATATTATATGTGGGCGTCAAAGCAACCCAACTATGTTCATAGCTATGACGTGTACAGGGCCTTGATTAAGAGTCTTAGTAAAATGAGAAAATTCGGCGTCGCATGGGCTTTGATGGAGGAGATGAGGAAGGAGAAGCCTCAGTTGATTACGACTGAAGTGTTTGTTATTTTGATGAGGAGATTTGCGTCGGCAAGAATGGTTAAGAAGGCTATCGAAGTGTTGGATGAGATGCCCAAGTACGGGTGTGAGCCTGATGAGTTTGTGTTCGGGTGTTTACTAGACGCGTTGTGTAAAAACAGCAGCGTTAAAGAAGCAGCTAAACTGTTTGATGAAATGCGTGAGAGATTTAAACCGAGTTTGAGGCATTTTACGTCGTTGTTATATGGTTGGTGTAAAGAAGGGAAGTTAGTGGAGGCTAAATATGTGTTGGTGCAAATGAAGGATGCTGGTTTTGAGCCTGATATTGTTGTTTATAATAATTTGTTAAGTGGGTATGCACAGATGGGTAAAATGACTGACGCTTTTGAGTTGTTGAAGGAGATGAGAAGAAAAGGTTGTGACCCTAATGCAAATTCCTATACTGTTTTGATTCAAGCGCTTTGTAGGATGGAAAAAATGGAGGAGGCAAACAGGGCTTTTGTTGAGATGGAAAGGAGTGGATGTGAGGCTGACGTTGTGACCTACACTACTTTGATAAGTGGATTTTGCAAGTCGAGAAAGATTGATAGATGCTACGAGATTTTGGACAGTATGATACAGAGAGGGATTTTGCCAAATCAATTGACTTATTTGCATATAATGTTGGCTCATGAGAAGAAGGAAGAGTTAGAAGAGTGTGTGGAACTGATGGGGGAGATGAGGAAGATCGGTTGTGTTCCTGATGTTAGTAATTATATCGTAGTGATCAGGTTGGCTTGTAAGTTAGGGGAGTTGAAAGAAGCTGTTAATGTTTGGAATGAGATGGAATCAGCCGGTCTTAGTCCAGGGACTGATAGTTTTGTTGTTATGGTTCATGGGTTTCTTGGTCAAGGTTGTCTTATTGAGGCTTGTGAGTATTTTAAAGAAATGGTCGGGAGAGGTCTTTTATCTGCTCCTCAGTATGGTACCTTGAAGGAGTTGTTGAATTCTCTACTGAGAGTTCAAAAGGTTGAAATGGCTAAAGATGTTTGGAGCTGTATTGTTACTAAAGGATGTGAACTTAATGTGTATGCATGGACAATTTGGATTCATTCTTTGTTCTCCAATGGACATGTTAAAGAAGCCTGTTCTTATTGTCTAGACATGATGGATGCAGATGTAATGCCCCAGCCAGATACTTTTGCTAAGCTCATGCGTGGTCTGAAGAAACTGTATAATAGACAAATTGCAGCAGAGATCACAGAGAAGGTGAGGAAGATGGCTGCAGAGAGACAGATCACCTTCAAAATGTATAAACGACGTGGTGAGAGGGATTTAAAAGAAAAGGCCAAGAAGCAAGTGGATGGGAGGAAGAGGAGGGCTCGTCAACGCCGGTGGGGCGGAGGCCGTAGTAAGGCTAAGATTCTGTAGTTTTAATGAGTGACTATTGTGAAGTGACTTAAAATTAATAACACAGGGTACTCGGTTTAGACTGGTTCTGATCATGTGCTTGATAAATGCAGAAAGTCCTTTGAACACATGGGTAATTGTTATCTGAAGGGTAATTGTTATCTGAAAGGCAATTTTAGTGGTTTTCATATAGCAATTTTGTGGCTTGTTGAAGGCCCTCTGTTTAGAAGTATGACACTGCATGCTGTGTAGTAGTTGGTTCTGCCGAGAAGTGGCAAGTATTGTTATCCAACAATTTTTGGTATCCAAAATAAGTATCACTGATTTGCTGCTTCCTTGGCATTGTTGCCGATAATTAGGTCTTTAACAGGAACACTTTGATTCAAGAAGAGAACACTTACTGCAGGATGAACAATCTGCAGTCACTTTCTTGGAGCATTACCTTGAGCATATCACAATAAGGTGCTTTGCCAGCCATGAAAATTACTATTTTCTTCCAAAATCTTCTGTTTTCTGCAAAATCTGCATGGGGATAGTTGTTTCTAGTAATGCTTGGATGCATTCTATGTGTTCATAGGAACAGGCAAGTAGCAACTTCTCTGGCAATGGCATAATACACATACGTTATTTTTGAACTACAGATTGTTTTTCAAACTATTGGTTGTTGACCTACTTGGGATATTTACAGCCTCTGAGTTTCCTGTGTACTGAGGCTGTAGTTCTGGCACTTATCCTAGGCTGATGTATTGATTGGTTTGAGAGATATGCTTATTTCATCAGAAGTTGAGCAGTAGTATACTGTAATTAAAAAATTTCTTGCTACTGTCAAAGCTTTAAACATTCTTCGGTACGTTTGCTATTCTCATGGTTTGTCAGTAGCAAACTTTCAATTACAATTTCTAAGTTGCTAACATTTTAGATATCAAAATCTAATAGTCTACTTTCCACCCTTAAGCTTGTAGTTTGCCCTGCTCTTGAATGAAAACAAATTCCTTTGCTTTACTTGATGTATTGTTCCCTGTATATATTTGGAGTATATACTTCTATTGGAAGATACTTAATTATTAGTTTCAGCATGATAGTCGGTCTCATCATAGATCTCCTCCTATTTGAACAAATTAAGTCAGTGGGGCATAAGTTGTTTGAGAGTATTAACAGAATAAAATTTCGCAAAAGAGATTATCTCACAGACTTGTAACAGCTCTTCAATGACATCTTCCAGTGTTATAATGCCAACCGCTTCCCATTCTCCATTTTCCATTCGCTGTGGATCATCAGTGATATGCAGAACTTCTGAGTGGAAGTCCCTACTCCAATTCTTGCTCGTAGAGGCTCCTCTACGAAGATTTGCATCATGTGACAGCCTATTCCTCTTCTTGAGTGATCTCTTGGTCTTTAAACATTTTTCTTTGAGATGGCCAAAGCCATCAATGTCCACTCTCACTTGCATCTCTGAATTTATGATCCTTTATTAACCGTTGGAAACAATTTTATAGGAAAGAATATTGACTTGAGACATTGGTCATGCCACAGGATAGAGTCGATGCTTACCATCGGTTGAATGTTCAATAGGGACATGAGGCTGCTCTCTGTCATTCTGATGCCTTACAACAACCGCCATATGGCTATGGCCTTTCTGAAACTCATTTAGTATGTCGTATAGAGGCATTGTTTCTGAAACCCTGGCGCAAAAGCCATGCGAATACATTTTTCAATCTTCATTCAGTATTATGAAAGTGTAACTTAGCTTTGCGTATATGTTATGTTATGTTATTCGCCTAAGTAAACTCAGGATTGAATGTAATTTCTCTTCACAATCAGTGGTTCTCGATGTCCGGAAATTTTGAAAGCAACTTCAATCATTCTGGTATCACAAGTAGATATGATGGAACCAGACAATTTTAAGATAAACTAATGTTTGAATCTCTACAAGGCAAATATTCTAGATATCTTATGCACGTCGATTTATTTGGGAGTTTAGGAAGGAGTTAATTAGTTCCCAATAAATCTTAATAGTTGTCGAAGGGTGATGGAATAGACACTTTTATTTGACAAATTCGACATTAATAAGGGATATTTTCTTTTTCAGTTTTTTGGGTATCAAGCTTTTCTGGTGCAGCAAGTTCCACTCGAATGTCCCAACCTTGCATTATTCTTTCGGTTTTTGATAATTTCAGGTGCTCAGGTTTCTGCTGAAATAATATCAGAATTTTATATACACACTACCATCTAAGTCCTGTAGTTTCAGTTCAAGGCATTACAGTTAGTAGTTATACTGCATCGACATACTAAAGGGTGTGTACATTTATGTACATTTTAATAATTATACATAAGACATTTGATCAAAGTAGTAAAATACCTAGGAATCCTGCGAATGCTGACATTTTTCACAGGTACCTCATCTTCTGGATGGATGGTTAATAAATTCTTCACCTACAGTAACATGACACATTTGTTAAGTTTATCATAACTCACATTAATCACTAAAAAGTCACTCGAATGTTGGAAATAAATTAAGCAGGAGTTACCAAAATGAGTCCAATTATGTTTCTTGGATGCTGATAATAAACTGGCACTCTGCTATGCCCTTTCTCCAAGACTAGCCTCATTAAATTTCTGCATAATGCCAATTTATGCATATCATCCAGTCGTCATTGCTAGAGAATCAACTCAGGGTACTAATACTATATTTATGGTTACCTGTCTAGTTTGGAAGAAACATCAATTGCAAAGGTCTCAGATGCAGGAGTCATTGCATCCCTTGCTGTTTTCTCACTGAGTTCAAGTGCTCCTGTGATGATTGTTGTCTCATCTCGCGTCAATTCTCCACCTTTGCCAGCCTGCATATCAGCCAATAGGAAAGAATTAATTGCCTTAACGATAAAATTCTGCTCCTTGGGAAAAACAGTTTCGCTGTAATAGAATCAAGAAATCTTAGGATTGATGTTAGTAAGCCTTAAGATCATACCTCGTTGCCATGCAAATCAACAAGTGTTTTCAGTTCAGCTCTGCGAAAGAGTGCTTCATTTCCTTTCCCCAACAGAAGGTCCAATAACTGTCCAAAATACCACCAATAGTCACTGGCGTATGTATATTAGCACGTGTAAAATCTGAATCCTGTAAGTATATAATAAGAAAAATGTTTAGATGATTTTCACCTTGCTTACTGGAAATGCAATAGGAAAACAGATCCGAACAAGAATTTGCACAAACGGAGCAACTTTTGCACCAATAGCCAAGCCATATCGAGCGCACACAGCCTGGGGGATTATCTGCAAGACAGAAGAAGAAATCTCAATTGGTTTACAACCAAAAACGAAAAATTATGAGAATCTGTGTGTATCTCCATCCATCATTCCATCTGGCTGCAAAGAATCTAACCTCACCGAACGAAAGTATCAAAGTCACTGATATAACAATAGCACCCCAAGCTGGGACCAAGCTATCAAGAAAGATGGGAAGGGCCTGAAATTAAAGGGCAGAAAAATATTTCAACAATTCTTGTTTTTCCTTAATTAATTATATGTTACGGACCTGTTTAAAACAATGTGTCTTAAGAACTGATACCTCCATGGCAGCGGCATTGCAGAATAGTAGAGTGCAAAGCAGCAAGTGTTGTCTTCTCACAACAGGTAGTATCTTTGCTGTTATAGAATATAAGACAAGACAAACGATATTTTTATGACTAGGACACAGTTGAATTGCATTCAGAAACAAACAATAGAAGAACAATTAATAAGCCATAAAAATGAAGAGATGCCGTGCCAGAGGTCAGCCATATGAATGTATATTATACGTACAAGCATGTTTACGATCACTGGGTGTTCCAGAGTTGGCAAGAACTTCAAGGTCGACGAGGCTCATTGACATGAGGCCTAACGTCAAGCCGGACATCAACCCAGCAAATAAAACTAGCAGTGTCACTACAACGACGCGAATGAAGAATCCTGTCTCGCAGCATTCGTACCTGTACTCCGCAGCCATTAACTTTTTTTTTTTTCTTTTCTCTATATCTCTAATATGATGAATTCCCTTAAATTAAAACAGTACATGCTATTTATACTTAAAACGACGAAAGTTGTAGTAAATGAACTTATTCTGACTCATATACGACAACGAACGGCAGAATGGAATCGGATTCGACTCTTTTTCAACTGAAACGTCTGGAACTTCGCTTTTCCTCCTTTTAGCATTTACTTGTTTCGAAAGGAATAGGAAGCGAAAGTGGTCAATAGGATAAAGTGAACATACGGTTATATTTTGCATGTTCATTTTAATATGCCGATTTCAGTGTCCCTTTCATTTGAGCAATACACACACACACACAGAGACACACATGTATATTTATAGGGTTCCCATGCAAGCCAAAGTCAATGTAAACCAAAATATGGATGATCTATATATATACATACACACATGACCAACGCAAGATTGCTGGTTTTTAAGGAAATTAACGTGCACATGACTAGTTTTTGAGTCCGCAATAGCTACCTAACCTTCATCTTCGTCGGATCCGAAGTACCTGGATCAACCAAAATACCGATTTTTTCTGAGCTAATCATTTTCAAACGATGGCCGCATTGATTACAGAATACATTTTTGACTTAAGAAATTGTTATAATTGACCTCATAAAATTTTTTGCATTAAACTCATAAAATGTTTGTATTTATCGAATAAACATTCAATTTCTTGTAAACCTTCAGGTACTATCTTGTTCAATGTTTGTTCAATTACTCTTTTACCAGTAAATGTAATACACCCATTAGGTTAAGCCATAATGATGTCCCCAACAAATCAAAATTATGCGTCACTCTACATGTGGTAAGAGACGTAAGATATGGTATCTCATTCTCTCAAGTGGGGGAGAGAGAGTCCCTATTGAATTGGATATTGATTTTCTCTATGAATACTTGTTTTTTGGTCATCCTGTAGGGCAGGGGCAGCCCACGCGAACGTTCTTAGAGATAAGGCATCACTATAATGTATTGAATTCTGAATTTATTCACTAATTTGATCTTTGGCATTCGGTAATGCTGCTATGTTACAAAACTTTTATCAAGTAAAATTTCTCATTTTAAACACAACTTTGTAGCTATTTTATTTTTTATTTTTTATTTCACATTTTATGTTACCTGTTATAAGATTTATATTAATTCCAACTTATAAATTTACTTTATGTCACAAATTCTAAGAGACTCATGCTCACTGCTAATGTTAATATGGCAGCCAAACTTTTGATCTTTTTTATCACATGTAGATAGGGAGACGTGACGAGTCTTATCCTCAAAATCAAACTAAAAATAAGTCGGTTATGGTAGAACTTTGATCAAGTTAGAAAATCCATCAAATGCCACTTCCCCCTATTAACCAACTAATAATCGTAATCATGGATTAAGCATAAGTTTGCCATATCCTAGAGAGAATAAGGCAATCAGCTTACTATCCTCAGTATATTCTCCAGTAAGGAGAGGGTTTCCTCTTATTCCTTTTCTTTTTGCGACTTTTCTGAGCTTTATTTGCTGAGCTGTTATTTAGTAATAACAGGCTGAAAATCAAATTCCTCTTCAACGTTTGCATCACAAAGATTCGCTGGATCCAAGTTGCTATTGTGAGCTTTGACTTGGTATTCAGTTATTAGTTCAAGCACCTTTTGCAACTTACTAAGAAACCCTTTGTCCTTGTCAGGTTCACCTGCATAAGGACTTTTGATAATGATAAAATCTAAACAGTCTACCTTTGCGGGTTTCGTCTTCGCTTCTGTCTCATTACGAGGAACTCACGTTTGATCGCAGCTCTCATTGTGAGAGGCTGGCGCAAGAACTTGGGGCGGATTCACATAGAAGTTAGTGTAGGAGATTGACCCCACTCAACAAAATAATAATAGTTATTATTATAATAAATAAATAAATAAAAATTATCATTGCGCCACCCATCCATAATAATTCCTTCCCTAGTAAACTTGTCCAATTGTAGAGGCAATCCAACCCCTCGAGCAATGGCCAATCGGCCTTGATAAGTTTTGGACTCCAATAAAACCAGCTTAGTCCATAAATTCGAATCTACGCATGAGAATGGGCTTGAAGATCTATATTGTAAGGATCAAAATCTGCTTTCCACTTTCCATTGGAACGACCGAAATACAAAATGTAGATTTAAATTGTAATGCCATAATCGAATGGCAATCACGTCCTTATTACCCAAAAAAAAAAAAAAAGGAATTAGCTATCACGTCTGAAAACGGGCCGATAATGTCATACCAAGTACCCCCGAAAACATAAATTTAAAACATATGATGAGTCTGAATGCACACCAATTAATTTTTAAGAACACTGGAAGATAGGCCCGATATCTCAACCCAGCCCCCGTGAATTTTGTACGCCTTCGGCCTTCAGTCGCATTTGCATCGGACCAACCCGGACCACCGTTACGGCCGTCACAACGGGTTTGTTTCTTACTTTCTTCCACGGACTATCTCATAATTCGTAACTCGTAACAAGTCTGTGTCTGATACAACTTTGTCTGAGACTAATGACAAATCAACACTTGAAACAGAGGGAGAAACCCAGCTGGTCGAGGAGCCCATCAAAGGTCCAGCTCGTATGCGCAGGGCACCAACATACCTCAAGGATTACATTACCTAAGGAATATTCGAGAAAGAACAAAAAGAGTGAGAAAGATGACAGCTGTGATTTTGGTTATTTTGTTGTGACTATTTGTTTTGCCAATTATGTCGTAGTTGGTTAGTTGCACTTATATTGTTGTGGGACAAAAAGGATATTTGTAAAGGGCAACATGTCAAAAAGTAAGAATAAGAAAATGGAAAATATTTCTTCTTCTCTCTCTCCGTCTCTCCTACTATCTATGTTTCTCCATTAATTTCAATTCTTTTGCTTCTTTTTGTTGGAGTCAGCACTTACTCGGAAAGTGTAAATCTAGGATATAAACTCTGAGTTGCAGAATTGTATCAATTGGTGCTTTCATTGCCTTCTTCTTCTCACAGAAAAAAAAAAGAACAGAACAAAAGCCACCATGACTGAGCACACAAAGACGATTGATTCTGAGGTTCTTTCCGCCATGAAGGAGCTCCTTGAGAAGCAAACACTCTCTGTTCATCAAACCTTACAACAGTATATGTCCACTGTAGATTCCCGTTTTGAGGAATTTCAACTCAAATCCGTGGTTCTGTCGGCGTTTTGAGTGGCCATTCACGACCATCAGAGCCTATGACACTATTTTTTAATTAAATAAATTAACAAATGTTTTGACCTTAGGTGGCGTTTGTTTTTTAACTTAATGACTTAAAGTGACTTAACTTAATTAATTAAGTTAATTAGCGGTGTTTGTTTTTATAACTTAATGAGACTTTTTAGATAATTTTGACTTAATAAAATAAGCTAATTTTTTTGGCTTTTTACTTAATTGAGAAATCTGAATTAAGTCAATTACTTGCTAATGTCAAAAATATCCCTGTTATAATTTATTTTTCATGTCTATCCCAAAAATCACCCATAAATATTTACCCTACATAAAAATATCCTTGTTTTTTCTTTCTTATATTATATACAATAAAATTTGAAATTTATGGTATTTTATATATTAAAATTCTAAAATAATTATGTATTCACTTGATTATAGTTACTTATAAATGTTAAAATATTGTGGTATTTAATATATTATTTATTTGACATTCAAATTTAATAAGGATACAAATGTAAAAGTACATATTTTCAGCTTTTTAAGTTGAAAAAAACAAACAACTTAATATTTATTTTCCAAGATTCAGACGAAAAAACAAACATATTATTCAGATTCAGACATTCGGACTATTCGAATTGACTAATTGGGCACCTATTGATTTGAAGACAAAACCAAACGCCACCTAAGTCTTTCTTATGAGGGAAAAGTCATCTACGTACTTAAAGGTTCATTTAAATAGTCACATAAACCATCTTAATTTCATAAATGCTCACACAGATTCATTTTCTACGATTATTACTCTTTGATTATAACAAAAAAAAATAACTTTAAATAAAAATTTATAATAAATACGGAATATAATTTAAAATAATCTAAAATATAAAAAATGATAAATTTTGTAAATTATTTTGAATAATTAAAAAAGTAAGTTAATATTATTAATCTGTAAAATATGTTTTAACATTAATAAAATCAATTTCGTAGATTAATAATACTAAAACAATTGTATTTGACATTAAAAATATTATAAGAAAGGAGAAAAAATCACCTATGTCCCCAAAGTTTACTTAAATTTTCATTTAAATCCCTTTAGTTTTAGAAATCGTCATATAGGCTTTTTTCTTACTATTATACTATTTGATTATTGTAAAACATTTTATAATAAATACAAATCTAGAATCCCCCTCTATCAAAGTGATCAAGAAGGAAGGCAAGCTAGCTCATTAGTTTTTGTAATAAATAACATAACATATAAATACAAATAAAATATTAAAATAAATATAATTGATGTGTCATGCAAATTATTTTTAATATTAAGCTATATTAATATTAACATATTATATTTATTAATATAGCTTTAAGATAAATTTTATATGACTATTTTATCTTAATAATATAAAATAATTGAATTATCCTATAAAACATGTGCTCTTGTATCTAATAGTTAGATGTTTAATTTTATTTGATTAAATCTCCAAGCTCTATTTATATTTGTATTTTTTTTAAATAATGTGGACTTGCTGTAATTAATTTTTTGAAAAGGATGGATTTATAAATAATTGTGCAGTGAAAATATCATCACCCATAAAAACATAAATAAATAAAAGGACCATTGGTGACAAAATCGAGGGTGCCAAGTTCCTTTCATTCATTTGACAAAGTGTCTATGGAAAGAAAATTTGAAGTTCAATAAATTATGTAAGAAATGTTTGAATGCCTGATTGAAATGTCGCCATAACCATAGAAGGTTTAAAATTATTTTATTAAAGCTTTTGCGGCTTAAAAATAAATGCGCTCTTTGGAATTCTAGTGGACAAGACAAAAGCTCCAACTTGTACATTCAAGCCCAAAAGAGTCACTGGCTAGTGGCTATTCCTGGTGGTCAACCCAACCCGCTAATTTCAACTCAAGGGCTGGCAAGATATTTTATAAGAGATATTATCATTTCACTATTAAAATTATTTTGAGAAATCATATCAGTGTTATGGTTTACTGAAAAATATATTTTATCACTAAACATTTATGCCGTTATCAATTTACTGTCTTTCCGTTAAAAAAATATTAATGTTTAGTTAAAAATGAGTTCTCCAAGAGAATAAAAGACAAGTCTATCTTTTAAAAAGAAAGAATTAATGAACAAAATAAGATTTAGAAAACAAATGGAAATTGTAATTAATAAAAAATAATGAACAATATGTAGAATTACAACAAACGACAAAAAAAATTAATAAAAAATTATGCTTCAAAATTAATATTATAATCTATGAAACTCAAGCATTAATCACAACTAAAAATAATAACAATTTAATTAAGGAAAAAAAATTAATGAGAGAGAGGGGCTGATTTTAGGGTTATCAATTTCCTAATTCTTTAATTATTTCCCTTGAAATTTTTTACTTTGTTTTATTGTTTATTTTACATTTGCAACGTAATGCTGTGGCTTCAACAGGAAATGTTTTTTATGCCCTTATGACATCAACAAAACATCTATAAATTTTTAACGTTTTTAATATAAGAGTGATAAATTGATAACGGCGCAAATGTTTGGTGGTAAAATACACTTTTTCAGCAAACTATGGTAATGACATGATATGTTAGAATAACTTTGGTGGTAAAATGATAATATTTCATTTTATAAAAATAAAAAAATTGAATTAATTATTTTTTTAAACACATTTACTTAGTACATAATTCGTAAAACTGCAATGACTCGTTCTGTTAAAAGCTCTGGCCTTTAGTAAACTTATTCCAAAAGATATATAGTTTACAATAAAATAATTTTGTGAAACTATAACACATTTAAAATCATGGAGTAGTTTTTTTTAATTATAATTATAATACTACTAATATTTCACATTGAGATACCTTTTTTATTGGGATACTATTGGGACCAATTGACATCATCATTCATATTATAGCATAACCCAAAATATCACTCCTATATGAAGGAAGGATTCACTCTCATTTCAGTGAAAATACTACTCACATTCGACAAGCAGTTGTAGCTTTACAAATTGAATCGAGATCACAAATCAAACACTCCCCACATATTACCTTCAAAAATTCGTTTTCCCAAGTGTCTTCGTTTTTCTAACCTCCAACTTCACAGCCATGTTAGTTTGATCACAGGTAGACAAGGCTCAAAGTTGGCGTTTACTAGGCCAACTCCAAAGTAATTTTTTAACAACGAGATATTCAATGGACACTGCCAAATTTTCCTCCAAGTTTGGAAAACTCTCCCACCCACCTCACCACCATTACCATCTACGTTTATTTCCCCAAGAAAGTAACGTACAGTTACCACCTCCCCCTAAACCAAACAAATCTTGGCCAGACCATATCCTAATATTTCATGCTAATGCTGACCTCCTATTTGACGCGTCAACATCGCAAGATTCATTGGCCCATTTAAAAGCAAAATTTCCATACCCACTCCCACATATCCCCTCCCCTAGTTATTTATAAAGATATATCTAAAAGCCAGCCTTTAAAAAAAAAAAAATTCTCAATAATATATACATACTATATAACGTGTGGAAAAACACGATGATTTGTTATCTTAAGGTAAGATTGCATTGTCTGTCGTTTGATCCAGCCGGCTACAACCTCGCGTCCCATCTTGAGTGAAACCACGCAAATTCGTGAAAAAAGTTACAAGATTTTTAATGGTTTCATGTGAATGGACCGCGTAATTCATGTGTAAATTTGAAGTTATGGACTTGAAATTTGATGTCCAGTTGTTGTTACGCATCATTGTCATTAACTTTGTTGCAGATAAAAGAATGAAGATATTGAGATACTGATTCCCATAATTTTGTCATTCTCGTGGCCCTCATCCAAAGCAGTTTCTGCGAAGGATGCCTACATTATCATCAACTCGGCCCTTCACGAGACTTGCCTTTTTCACTCTCCAATCACAATATTCTACTTTACGAACACTGAAACACGGGGAATCTTAGCAACCCACTGGATAGTCTAGTGGTTGTCTTGTTTTGTGAATCAGGGGGAAGGTTTGAGTCTTTTTCTTGTTGAGATAATTTTCTTTTTCGCCCGTGAATCTACGATACATTCAAGTAAGCCCAAACAAGCATTAGATTAAGAGTAATTTTTTTTTTCCTTAAATATTCCGAGAATTTGTTCCTTATAGCATGATTATACGTAAGATTTTAGAAACCGAAATAAGGTATTTTGAACTTGTTCATGTTCGTGAATGCTAACTAATCTTTGCCTACTTTGAGGGGTTGAAATATGAAATAAAGGTGGATTGTGTCCGCTTGTTGCATAGTTAATGCCACCACACAATACATGGTTACAATCTGTTTCCAAGATAAACATCAAACTAGTCCAAAAATGGAACGTGACGCGGAGCCATGTGGCCACGATTCGCCAGCCGAAACTGAGAAAAAGTAGACGCTTCTTTTATCCTTTTTTTTCCTCTAAAAATTTCAACACAAGCACATCCGCAAAAGATATTCATAGTTTTACATATGCCTTCTTTCAAACAATTATTGATTTAAATTTAGATTCAGTGTTAATTTTTTTAATTATTTTTTAAATAATTTTTCACTTCACAAATCTTTGTGTTCTTTAACAAAACAAATATTACATAATTATATAATATATTTGCATCAATTGCAAGGAATTTTATTGGCAAAAGACACAAAATTCTTCAATCTCTTAGGAATTGATGATCCCCTCTAATCGTGTAGCAAAGTCTAACGATGTGTCGACCCAGTAATAAACATGGACTAATGAACCGTGATATGTAACCATGGACCATAAGTCTATAACATGAATAATTCTAGAATACATCTGTTGTATTACAACCATTTAATTTCTGCATGACATGTGTAATTGAGTTTAATATAACCACTACTTGAATGATAGTTTACAAAATAAATACATATTTGTCATGATATTATTTGCTTGTTGTATGGGTGACATAGTACAACATATATATTCTAAAATTTCTCAACATGAATAACATACACTAAAATAGTAAAATTCAAGAATGAGTTGGAGTCCTAGCAATGGCTGAGACTCGACCTCTCCATTTAATAAGGATTTATTTAGCTTCCTACTTTGGGAGAAGAATAAATTTTTTTTTAATATTAAGTGAGTTATTGTTCAAATTATGTCATATTAAAATTATGAAGGAGAATTCTAATTACTATTTGATTCAAAATATCGATAGAATTATAATTATAATATATCTGTATTTAAAATAATAATAATAATCTTACCCCCTCCGGTCTCCGCCCCAAAAATTTGAAAATTAAAACAAGAGATATGTTTTATGATGTCAGCGACGCCGTATCAACTGTAAGGGGGCTTATACCTCGGACGGTTTGCTTAAAAGGTTAATGACGTGGCGAAAGATTTGGAAACCGTACATCTATTATGACCGAAAGATAACGGCTGACGTAGACGTCATGTTATGAACAGCTGTCAATATTGAAAAGATAATTGTGCAACTTCTTTTCTGTCCTTCTCAGGAGTACAGCTAACTGACGGCTGACCGCTTTTTTATTTTTATTTTTTTTCCTTTTAATGCCAAAGGACGGCTCCGATTTGAGCTGACGGACTCGAACACGTGACTTTTGAATGGGTCTTCGTTCTTACCGCGACTGTGTTATATTTTTTGTGGTCCGAATGCCTACCCACCGTTGATAACATTATCGCTTGACAATAACATTGACGGCGTTGAGTTGGTTATGGTCTAAATACTCACGTTCACTCAGCAAATTACTTTATTATATTTTTATTTTGTCTACATGATGAATCATGTTGGAGTCAATTCCTTTTTTTTTTAAACATTTCACAGTCATAAAAATATTTAAAATTTGATCCACATATTCAATTTATTAGTAAGTAATTATTGTGTTATGTTTTCATTTAATATATAACCTATAGCACCACATATTCAATGTATTATTAAGTAACTAATATGTTATGCTTCTAAGAAATTTATATCTCAATTGATGATTACTATTATATATCGTAGAACAGGACATCATTTGGTATTTAAATTTTGTAACATTACTCTTAAATAGTACCTAAACATAATTCGGTATGTTAATTTAAAGTTTCCTTAGATTTATTATTTTCTTCATCTTTAACTAAAATACTGTTTCTATTAAAAAAAAACTACTTATACAAGTTAATGTCACATGGTACTTTTGAATAGATAAAATTATAAATTTCAAATGGGATTAGTGAAAATTAAAATGATGGATTACACGACATTGATCAAGTAGTACCGCTATATTAATTTGTGTAAATTATTTGTAAGTATAATATTATTCTCCTAGAAAAATTATCAGTGTAATAAATTAATTATATGCAATTTTGGCAATACATAATCCAACTAACAAATTTCATGTTGACATTTCCATCACAAATTTTAAAAGCAGATCACTGTGTCACGTTTTTTTTTTTTTTTTTTGGGCTAGAGAACTAGTCAAATATTATTACACAAAGAGAGCAACATATCTTAACCATTTTTACTTTTGCTAATTTCGGTGAGACTTATTAAGGGAAATACCATAAATTGGTGTGTAAGCATATACGAAAAAGCATGGTATCATTATCATGTGAAGCTTCCCCCTTATGATTTCAATAGATGGGTACTGACGAGTGAGTGGTGACATTTCATTATCAGTAGTGTTGTACATCCCAAATTTTTTATTTCAAAAAATTATCTCAAATGATGTGTCATTAATTAAGTGGTTTATAATTCTTTATAAGATCCAAGTGAATTAATTGTATTATCTTACCAACCAATTAATAAATGACACATCATTTGGGATAAAAAATTTGAGATGTGTAGCATTACTCTTTCATTAATGATTTGAAAGACACGGTTTCCATACAATACATTAAGGCTTTGGATTGTGGCAATAAATTTTGTTATCCATTAACTTCTTTGGCTATATTGCAATAAATTTCTTTTGTAACACATTAAATACCACCATATCAGTTTATATATACTCTATAGTTATAACATCGTTTTCTTTCGAGTTGTGAGTATTAATATGTAGTAATTAAGCTAGTATTAATTTCCAATTTTGTATTACATGGTACCCTACATCAATTTAGTACTTATTATGATTGTGATTTCCAACACTGTAGAATACTATATTGTTGATTTAATATATAAAAATCATAAAAAATTTAGTTATATTAGAACTGCTTCACGATGAAATACTGATAAAAACCATATGATTATAGAGGTAAAAATTAAATTTGTACTTAATAATACAATTTGATAATCATTATTAGAGCTATACGGCGAGCGATTCTACCATAATCACTGTCAAATCACATGAATTTTCAATATTCATTGTTGTTGTTATTATTATTATTAATATTTCCAGAAAAATCATTTATTCATTATCTTGCCACATCTAGGACACATAGGCACGCTGCTCAATAACGATGGAAAGATATGATTAATCAGAACCATTAAACAAAGAGAAAAGGAGTGGGCCCTTGTCAGTCCCAACAGTTCTGCTTGTGGCGACCGGACGCCGAGTAACTTTCCCAACTTGCCTTGTAAATTAAAGGGTTATTTCCAACCAACCCCCAAATCTTTCGAAATTTTCCACCGTGCACCCACACTTTTCGATATTTTTTACCACGCACCCAATTCCGTTAATTTGACTGTTATTTTTAACGGAGCAATTTGAAAGTTAATGAAATATCTGAAATATCCCTTATCTTGAATTAGAAAAGAATGAAATGAGATAAAATATTAATCTAATAATTAATATTTACATTAAAAATTTTTAATTAAAGGTAATTAACAATAATCCCATCAATTAACTTATTAAATAAATTTAATTTATCATCATTAAATAATATTTAAGGCATACACTTCTAAATTTACCCTTTGATCGTTAGAATAAACGGTTAAATTAACGAATTTGAGTGTGGATTGAACATTATTGAAATATTTAGGTGCACGGTGGAATATGTTGAAACATTTGGGGGCAAGACGGAATTAATCCTAGATTAAATTATAAAATACAAGTTAAGTTTTGTACGCCTCGTCTCACTATATTAAATATCGGGCTCGCTTTCGTTTTACGGTAGTATCGGAACTGAAGCATGAATTTAAATTTGATTGATTTTTCCAGCATCTAATGGTCCGGTTTTGTGATAATGTTTCCAACAGACTTCTTTGTATGCGCGTGGGGGCTACCTCGTTCTGCGGTTTTCGTGTCTTCATATTCGCACAAGTATGAGCTGTTAAGTTGATTACGTGACTAGACTGTGTAGGTGGTCTCGTCCAATCAAATTGTTCACGGAAAGGCGTTGTTTGGTTTGTGACTCAAAAACCCAGAATTTAGTAAACACCTTACTACAGAAATGACCAATGTAGTTCTGTATTTTCAAAAATCATTTTTCAATTTCCTAAAAACAAAAATAAATAAAATATACCCGCTTTACGAATTTCAGAAGCCAAACACATTCTTAGAATATTATCACTGTATTATAATTATTTTGTCGTACCGCATCTAGCTATAAATTTTTTTTGATACGTTGTGTACACCATTTATATTTTTAAATCTGTACCAATTAATTACTTTGTCCTTAAAATCATTAAAAAATATTTAAAAAATCTAAATTAAATGACTATTTTATCTTTAATTGTATTAAATGACTATTTTATTTTTTGAAACTTTGAATAATTATAAAATTTATAAATTTAATTAAAAGATCATTCCACCGACTTTCCTATCTTTTTATGTAATTACAAATTTAGTTATTTTTCAAAGTTTCAAAAGATAAAATAATATTTTAATACATTTAAGGGCAAAGTAATTAATCTAAAAATATAGGTGATATAAATAATACATCAAAATTTTTTAATAATTAAATGTATATATATAGTGTAAAGATAATTTTTATAAATTATTTAACAATTTGACGGTAAACTTGCAAATAGTAGGAAGACTTATTTTTAAATCAGTATCAGGAAAACCCACAAAAACATATTGTATATTGATTTCAAATATTAGAATGATTTAAAATTCACTAAATTTGGTTCATAATTAATTGATTTGATATTAAATTCCATTGTTAACAAAAACCATGCAACCGAGTCCTAATACAACTGAAGAAGCGAACAAGAACTTCTACATATACTACAAAAGAAAAGGGCAAAAAAAGGAAAAGTCGACACGGATACACGTGGGGCCCAGCGCAATATCTAGGATTTATCTGACTACCGTTCAGTCCGTTTCTCTGTTTAAATGAGTTTGGAATTTTGCTCTCTTAACTCATATGATGGATAAAATTTAACCGTGGTTAGCACTCACTCGGATTAGACCGTTTTGAGGACCCTGCCCAATTTGCCCTATAAATACCACGCATCGGGTCCTCCCATTTCGCATCAACTTCTTAGCTTATTCAATTTGCGTACTACAAACTGCACTTTGAATGATCGGGCTACCTCAGCTTTTATATTTCATCTCCCATTAGTCTTCATTTTTCTTTTTGTTCACTTTCGTTTCAAGCTCGCAATCTCAGGGTCATTCTCTTTCCCTCCTTAATCTTTATGGTCTATGTTGCACGTCACATGTTAATCTTGATAATGGCCTAGAAAGAGCGTTCATTTGGTCTGAAATCGTGCAACAGGGTCTCATAAAAATAGCAAAACGAATGTTAATACCACATCGTTCATTTGATCTGAAATCATGCAACAGGATCTCTTAAAAATAGCAAAACAAATCACGCTTATCCAATATGATAACCGTGATTTGTTTCTTTTGAAATTTGGCCTGGTTTATTTATGAACGCGTATTGTATACATATTCCGATAATCCGTCTCGTATTTGCAGGGAAGAGTCGTGAGAAATGGCAGCGAACGGTAACGGAGAGTTTAGCTTCGGAAAAGGAACGGCGAGGAAGGGGCTAGCGAAGATTCAAACGGCGGCTTCGCAGAAGAAGCAGAGCGCGATATGCCACGACGACAGCACGCCGCCTGTTAAGGCTCAGACGATTGACGAGCTTCACTCGCTCCAAAAGAAAAGATCCGCACCAACTACCCCTATTAAAGGGACGCCGGGCTCTTTTTCGCCTCTTTCTGAAGAAGCACGACAGAAACAGCAGCTCCAGTCCATCAGGTTTGATTTACACACGCAATACACCTTATAATAATATGAAAAACGTTTTAGACATTTGAGACTTGAATCAATAATTATTATTATTCTTCCCAAAAGTCCCCACCCACCAACCAAAAAAAAGACTAATTATTAATTCAAGAAATGGGACCCCAGTTTCTGTTTCCAGTACTATCACGGTGGTGATTAACAACGGACAAGCTGAAACACATATAAATATTAACTTCAATGCTGAAGCGTTTGTTTTGAAGTAATTCATATAAGATGCGGGTACGTGGTAAAGTCGTTGCAGCCTTTGCTTTGTCCCAAAAATCCGATTGAAATATATAAAGAGTAATGTTATTGGCACATTAAATTGTACACACTACACAAGATAAGAAATGTATTTTATATTAAAAAGATAATTAATTTTATCTTTTTATATAAATGATTTTATTTAATTTGTTATAATTTTTTTATGTGTATTTTTTTAGGGTAAATAATATTTTTTTCACGTATAAATTTATACGATTGCTTTAATTTAAAATACGTGTACGTGGGCCTTACCTGGTGACGCAGGCAACGGCAATCTCGTTAATGTGTAGAACTTTGAGGTGGTGTGTTTCTCATGTTATGCCATGTATGTAATCGTGTTTACAACTTTTGACTAACAACGTAATTTCCTTATAAGTTTCCACAGAAAAGAAAGCGTGGAGCGGTGGACGTGCTAATAAATAATAATACTTTTAGCAAATTATATTTTATGATAGGAAGATTTTTTTTTAACAAATTAAAAACAAAAAAAAAACTTTGCGCAAAAATATTAATTAACAAGAATTTCCTAGCTTTTGTTTTGAATATCTCAATTTAATGATTTGCGGGTGAAACAGTGCATCGTTGGCGTCACTGACAAGAGAAACAGGGCCAAAGGTGGTGAGAGGAGATCCGGCGAGAAAGGCAGAGACACCAAAGTTTGCGGCAGATCCCAGTGACCATTTCTCTTTCACGCCAACAATCAGCGTCAGTGACAGTTCCTTGAAGTTCACCCACGTTCTCTACAATCTCTCTCCTGCTGGTAAAACAAATTTCTCAATATTATTATTATTATTATTGGTCACAATATTATATATTTTAAATCGAGAATAGTAAGACAATTAATTAATAGGGAACGGTGGTTATTTGTTTTTGTTTTGCAGAATTGTACGAGCAGGCCATCAAGTATGAGAAAGGGTCGTTTATCGCGTCAAGTGGTGCATTGGCAACTCTGTCTGGCGCCAAGACTGGCCGCTCTCCCAGAGATAAGCGTGTGGTCAAGGATGAGACCACTGAGCATGAGCTTTGGTGGGGAAAGTGAGTGTCTCTTACACTTATTATTATTGCCTTCCTTTTCCCTTTCATATTCATTAAATTTGGGATTAATTCTCTTGCTTTTTGATGATTCAGGGGTTCACCTAACATTGAAATGGACGAGCACACATTTTTGGTGAACAGAGAAAGGGCTGTTGATTACTTGAATTCTTTGGACAAAGTAATTCTTCTAATTTTTTTTCTCATTTACTATATTATTTATCACAAGGTCAACTTATTCTTTTTCCCCCTATTTCAAAAGGAATAAGATATTGGGCTCCTAAAATATAGATTTAAGGTTTCACAACAGTGTAGAATATCATTTTACAATGGTATAAAAGCATTTGACACTTGTAAAATTTTAAATCTACGTTTTAAAAAATACAGGCGCCCACATTAGAGAAGGACTCTACACAACCATACATATATAGAAAATTTTCAATGAGGGTTCTTGCATTTTTTTAAAGGGCGTGTACTTTTATATGCACAACATTGCAAAACGCTTTTACAATGTTTTAAACGCTTTCACAACATTGCGAAAGTCTTTAGTACTTTGTGTGTACGCGCGCGCGCGTGTGTTGCATTGAATTCGCAACTCTCAAAATTGGGTTACAAAATATTAATATATATGCATTTTTTTAAAGGGCATGGACTTTTATATGCACAACATTGCAAAATGCTTTTACAATGTTTTAAACGCTTTCACAACATTGCGAAAGTCTTTAGTACTTTGTGTGTGCTTGTGCGCGCGCGCGCGCGAGTGTGTTGCATGGAATTCGCAACTCTCAAAATTGGGTTACAAAATATTTATATATAGGTACACACACCCATACATGAAGAGATAAAATGTAGCTAGCTTGTTGTTAAGAATTTTAGATGTTTTCCCTAGTCTTTGGATGATGGTGAAATGTGAGCAACGGGAATCCATCTCGTCTCCTTCCCCAAGCCGGCCTATTGTCCCCTTGATCTATTGGATAGAGCAATTTTCTCCTGGTTTATTAATTTATTTTCCTTCACCTTATGGAATTTATGGAACTAACCTGAGAGATCTGTGTCTTATCCTGCCACACTTATTATTTAGCGAAAGCAGCTAGTAAGCCCGATAATATAAGAACTTCTCTGATATTATCAATAACTCAATTAATAATAGAATGAAAAATCATGATGTGCAGGTTTTTGTGAATGATCAATTCTTGAACTGGGATCCACAGAACCGAGTCAAAGTCAGAATTGTTTCTGCAAGGGCTTACCATTCTTTGTTCATGCACAACATGTAAGTGAAACAAACTGATTATTTTTACTAACAATTATTTCCTTCTCAAAGGTCTTGGCCCTGCCAGATAAGTTTCCTCATCATTGTCACAATGTGAATAATATGTAATCCTGAATTGAGGTTTATCATCCCTAATACATACATAGATGGAGGAAAATGGTTAAACAATGTGCAATGGTAAATTAGCTTAGTGGAAAATTGGATAACTGGGTGGGTGGCAGGTGTATCCGACCCACTCCTGAAGAGCTGGAGAATTTCGGTACTCCGGACTTCACTATATACAATGCTGGACAGTTCCCGTGTAATCGTTATACTCACTACATGACATCCTCCACTAGCATAGACCTTAATCTTGCTAGGAGGAAATGGTCATCCTCGGCACACAGTACGCGGGGAAATGAAGAAGGGTCTTTTCAGTGTTATGCATTATCTCATGCCTAAACGTCAAATCCTCTCCCTTCATTCTGGCTGCAATATGGGAAAAGATGGAGATGTTGCCCTCTTCTTTGGATTGTCAGGTATAGTATCATCGGATCAAGGTCGTGATCTGGTGCCAAACTGTGCCAAAATGATACGTGCCTTCTAACTTTAGTCCTTGAAACATTGTTCTATGTGTTTTGATGTATATTTGGCTATAATGCCCTTTACTGTTTGGTATTTGCATTGTTATTGATGAGAATGTTTCAATAATTTTAATGTTAGGTACTGGAAAGACAACACTGTCTACTGATCACAATCGATATCTGATTGGAGACGATGAACACTGTTGGGGTGACAATGGTGTGTCAAACATCGAGGGTGGTTGCTATGCCAAGTGCATTGATCTCTCAAGGGAGAAGGAGCCTGATATCTGGAATGCCATCAAGTTTGGTGCTGGTAATTTTCTAAAATTCTATTGATGCTTAGCTGATATTTGTAATATGATCGAAATTATTTACAGATCATAGGAAATAATGCAATTGATTGTGATTGGCAGTGTTGGAAAATGTCGTGTTTGATGAGCATACCAGAGAGGTGGATTATTCTGACAAATCTGTGACAGGTAAAATAATATTTTGTGCAGACTTATTCCATATCTTAATAATCTTTGATTGTATTAAGTACAAAATAAATGGAATCAGTTTATGACTCATAGTACGGTTGATCTTATCCGTACAGTTTAGTTTAATTTACACCCACATCATCAAAATTATTAAATCATTATTAATCTAATAAAAATATAGTGAGATCATCCTAAGTTACACCTCATTTCATTTATGTTCTGTAATTTTATAACTCTTACATCATCTAATAGATTGTTTTGCGATTAGATAATGTGAAGTCAACTAATTTGCTTTTCCAATTGGGTGATTTAAGTCAATAGCTTAGCTATTTTGACTTTTTCTATGCCATGTTATAAGGACTTGAACAAAAAGGGGTCTCCAAATATATAAGACTAAGCGAAAAACTTAAATACTTAAGTGACACCGAAAAGTCTTTTGATCGTGATCTAAAGATCCAGGAGAATTTATTTAATCTACAGATAAGCTATACCTACATATGCTCTATGATCATGAAGAAAATTTATTTATCTTGTGGCTGTTTTTCATGGGATTGCAGAGAACACTCGTGCTGCCTACCCCATTGAGTATATCCCCAATGCAAAGATACCATGCGTTGGTCCTCATCCCAAGAATGTCATCCTTTTGGCATGTGATGCTTTTGGTGTACTCCCACCAGTGAGCAAGCTGAACCTGGCACAAACAATGTACCATTTCATCAGTGGCTACACTGCTTTGGTATGTGCCATGCCATTATTTTGATTCAAATATGAGGTTATTTGGTAATTACCTGAATATTATGCATCATTTCATATTTAGTCTGGAGAACAGAAGAAAATGCACACGTAGATGTAGTTGCTAATAATTACTTTTCCATTTTGGTGATAGAATTTGAATTTGTTCTTGATTTTAGGTAGCTGGAACAGAGGATGGTATTAAGGAGCCAACGGCAACATTTTCAGCTTGCTTTGGTGCAGCATTTATCATGCTGCATCCTACCAAGTATGCAGCAATGCTGGCTGAGAAGATGCAGAAGCATGGTGCTACAGGATGGCTCGTCAACACTGGATGGTCAGGTGGAAGGTGTGTATTGAAGATGGTTAACCTTTATGCTGATATACTAGGTATACATTATACCAGCAATCAGATTACATAGAAAAATTGAAATGAAATGTTCTTTGAATTTGTTGCAGCTATGGCTGTGGCAGCCGCATCAAGTTACCGTACACTCGAAAAATCATTGATGCGATACACTCTGGCAGCCTGTTGAATGCAAATTACAAGAAAACTGATGTATTTGGGGTGGAAATCCCCACTGAAGTCGAGGGAGTGCCTTCAGAAATCCTGGATCCAGAGAACACTGTTAGTTTTCCTTCTCTTTAACAAATTCTCATCTTTTTAAACTAATGCATCTTTTATTTCAATTTTATGATGTAATTGTTATTTGTGTCAACAGTGGGCAGACAAGCAGGCTTACAAGGAGACACTGCTGAAGCTGGCTGGTCTTTTCAAGAGGAACTTTGAAATATTCACAAACTACAAGATTGGCAAGGACAACAAGCTCACTGAAGAGATCCTTGCAGCTGGTCCAAATTTCTAATTTAGACCGAGAGAAGAACAAGCAAAGAACGTGAGTGTGGTTTGGGAAATATGATGGAAATAAAGCGTAATATAGTCATATTCGACATGTGTGGTTCGATTCATATGTAAAATTGTTCTCTGAATTAATTAAGTAATATCCGATATTTGAGTCAACGATTTTAATTAGAAGCTTAATTTCTTCGGAATACTGGTCCTATAAAAATTGCAATCGCTATACTCTCTTTGTATACCTACAATGATAAGCTTTAGTGCAACTTAAGACAAGTTTGCAACTGACGAAAACTTGTGAACCATTTCCACACCGTCAAAAGAATTCACCGGACGTCAAAGTCCTGTGCAAAACTGTTGGAGGGTTTGTTCAACTTGAAAATATATGTATCAAGTTGAAAGCTGTTTTGGGTGCTTGCCTTGAGAAATTTTTAGCACTCGTAAGCACCGGAATGTTTTCTTCATAACAAGATGATGATCATTCATATACCACACAATACAATATTCGGAAGTTTCGGAAGTGCAGATAAGAAATTCAACTTTCTGTATCCACTTATTACTACTACCAATCTAACACGCTGATGGTTTGGCTACATTCAGGAAAGACTAAAATTTTGCTTGCTTTAGCAAAGAGATTTTTGCGCTGTGTACAGGAGTCGTGACATATGAGCATGCATGCAAAACTAGAAAGTGAGCATGATCAGAACGTGCTTTTTTTTCAACATGTCTGAAGGATAAAAAATATCCCACATCTTTACAGTTAAGAGAATCCAAAGATCTACTACAACGGCGCATTGTTTGAGAAACAAGTTGCAAAAGAAACGCTAAGAATTGCTTGCTGGGACAACCAGCATCAATTCCCGTAAGGCATATGCTAAAAAACTTTTTTCTAAATGTGGTCTTCTGCGTTAAGATAATATGCTGCCCCTAATGAAACAATTCGCATTGTTTCAAATGAAGCTTACAGCCTTGATTTATCTAGCAGTGGCAATAAATTCGAGACAATATTTTCATTGTCAAACAAAACAAGGCCTTTTAACAAATGCAAACCCATACAATACTTGAAAAACGGGGAGAAAAAGGGAATAAAAACTACACTTATGTCTGCTGAAAGATGCCATCACTTCACAATCATTCTTCTTTCCAAAACAAAAATCTGCTATATAAAAAAAACCATATGTGATTTTGTTACACTCGATAAACCCAGATCTAATTTTTAAGGAATAAGTCTCCAAGCTCGATGCATTATTTCATCATTTATAAATGGGTGCAAAGACCACATGAGGCAGTAGCTCTCTAACTCCACTGATAATGATTTGAGATTTAGAGAAATAACAATCTTTTCCTGCAAGAGAGTGATGATAATCGTCAGCTGTTCAATCATTACAGGAAAAACAGATCAATAAAAAAGATTTGACAGCCTAAGGCTAGTCTCAGAGATGTATTTGCCTAAATGAGAAATGAAAAGGATAGTCAGAATGCAGAAGCTCATTACCTGCATTGCATAGTCTTTCTTCACCATACTGTAAATGATCCCCATCATGGCAGCAATCTCTGTCATTTCAGGTTCTTGAAGATCGGATGACTTAATGTCCTAAGTCGAAAGAGGTTTGAGAAGAAATGAGAGAATATTGATGACATATTGCATCAGGCATTTAAAGTAGCTTTTAATCTATTTACATACCATTTAAGCATTTAGTCTATAATAGTTACAAAATCTCCAGCGTAGAAATAGTTGGAGATCATTGAAAGTAGCTTTATAATGGTCAGCGAAAATCCAGCTAAACTATAACTATGTCTCTGATGGGGAAAGGAACTGAGTAGGCCATACTATAAATATTTTTGCAAATGAGCACCAAAGAAACACTCATAATTTTTCCAATTCAATTGAATTCATAGCACATTCTTATTGATAAAATAGACAGAATGGGAAAAGTCTACATTCCATTAACATTAAACCCAACCTCATCATTCGTGGCTTGTAGATCCAAACCATTGCTGAAATCGTTATCCCATGCAGGTAGTAAACATTCAGTTGCAGTTTGAATTGCGCTGGAAACATCCTCCAGGAGACATTCAAGTTCTTTCAGTATGCTTTTGGCTGCAAAACCATTAATTATCAACCTAATGAACTGCTAATTTCAAGCTTTAGCTGTAAAAAAATGCAATTGACAATAACGTTAGATGAACGAACCATGAATTCACACCTAAGTTAACATGCGACAAGAGGGACTAGACAGTCAAGTTTCATGGACTATTATTGCTTACCATTAACAGTATGTTATATAACAGCCACTAATTGGTAAAATCAGTTGCCTCAGACCATTAACAGTCATCCTTAAGCTTTAAGGGGGGAATTATAAGGTGATGGATGAGCCAGTATACACTTGAAAGGCATATAAAGATACAATGTATGACAATCAAAAAACATAACTTCAGAAAATTGAAAAATCAGATAACCTTCTATATGCAATACATGTTCAAACAACCTCTTGACCCTGTTCAAAGTAAATAAGATGATATTATGGGGGATTTGGGGAGGGAGTATTTGAAGAATGGAAGTTCGTTACCTTTACTTAAATGGTCACTAAGTCCGAGTAGGCTCGTACGCACTTCTGTATGTACATTTTAAAGTAAAAGGTTTAAAATAAATTAAAAAGTAAAACTCTGAAAAAAGAAGGTTCATCCAAGAGAGAAAGAGCTGGCATCTAATGGTATAAAAATACAGCAAGCATGGGACAATAAAACATTTAAGACCACATGCTGGTGAATGTGGTATTACTTTACAGAAGATTTCTCCTAAGAAACTTCCAACATATAGCAGAGTTATTGGAAAAGTCAGGTGTCATTGGGTACCTTTTTTAAGGCGATGATTCCAACAGAACGAGATGTGAAGACAACATAAAAATGGTTTTTCTTCCACAGCTCCAAATTACCATTAGCAAACACAATTTCATTTTTTTTTTGTTCTTGAATATATTTTGGGATAATAATCCTACCTTAACTCACTCATATTTGAAAATTCAATTTCCCAATTCATTCTCCTAATAACAATTTTGCAACCCGGCATGGAACACAGTCATTTAGTTTTCCACTCTTTCTAAATACCTGAACCAAAAAAAAAAATCAAAATGTTTATTTAAAGCAGAGGTGTACTTACACTTGCTCATATTTTGTACACTATCATGAACATTGATGCAGCCAGATTCAAAATAGGACTTCACCCTTTTGGTTTCATTAGATTTAACAATGTTCTCAATCAACTCAGATGTCCTGTCTATCGGAGGCCGTCGAAGAAACTCTACAAGGTGGTTAATAGAAATAGTGTCAATTCCAACAATTAACACAATAGTCAAAACATAATTGCTAGGCACCCACCAAGGCCCTGCTTAAAGCCAGTAAGTAACTTGCTTCCTGAAGTTCCCAATTCCTCAAGCTTTGCGAGCCTATAAAATGGGTCGTTATAATCTAAATATCAATCCAATAAAAATAAAAACTTATTAGTATTTCCATTGGTTCAAGAGTTAAGTTACCTTGTCATAAAATCTTTAAATAACTTTAAAACCTTCTCCTTCAATTCAGATTTCAATTTTCCTACGTCACTTCCCATTCTGCTAAAGCATTTACGTTGAAAACGGCGCAATTGATAAGAAAGCTAACTCAGTAGATCCTTTCACGCGTTTTATCAAACACCTGGACTGCAGGCTATTAGAATTTAGAAAGAAGATTCGATAAAACTCACAGTAGCCCGCGTAGATTTGTTAACACTTGCAAAACGATATCGTTTGCTCTAACTTTGGTTAGAGGCTTCCGTCCGCGGTCCGCTGCATTGTGAATTGAGTTGTTAAAATTTGTACTTTGCAAATTTTAACGTGTCACAGAATTACACACGTGCGTACTTCACACGTGTCCAATCCGAAACTCGGCCTCGAACTCAGAGAACTGAAGTAAAAAGGGGTGGGTGCGCACTACGCCTCACAGTGCATTGTAGCAAAAATCCCCATTCGTCTGGGTCCTTCCGTTTGCATTCTCTTTAAGCTTTAATCTTCTCTTCTCGTGGGCACGCGCAATAAGCCCGCGGACAGATCCGAGAGATAGAGATCCTATCATTCCCTCGTCGCATTCCGTTTCGTCGAAGTCGCAATCCCGATCTTGCGTTTTTTTTTTCTTTTCAGAATTGCGCGATTTGGTTTAATTTCATCTATTTTTTCGTGCTATTTGAGGTAAGTTTCATCATCATCTATCAATTTTTTGGAAATTTTTGTTAGTTTTCCTATTTTTGTCGTTAATTCTTCGGTTTTTGCCTCAACATGGAACGTTTTTGTTTTTGTGATTGTATCGATATGTGCTCTGTGAAAATGTAGATATTATAGTTTGTGTTTCGTAAATATCTCATCGGTTTAGTAATAATTTTTTTTGGATTTTTGTCGGATTTAGGGTTTGGTTTTTTTTTTTGGATAAATTTTTAGTTTTATGCGGAATTTTTGTTAAAAAATGAAGGAGATTTGTTCTGTTTGACTGCTTTAGTAACCAGATATCCGAAATTAAGCTTAAGTCGATGAGAATTCATTTGAATTTTGATTATTAATCTAAATTCAGACCAAAATTCTATTTATCTGGTACCAGATACTTAGAAACTTCAATGCTTGCTTCCCTGGTTTTTTGCAACTTCATTCTGATGTTGTACTGACTATAAATATGATTATTGTTTTTCTTTTTAGCCGAAATTAATTAATTAATGGATTTTTTTTGTGTTTTGGACTCTGCAGGCATTGATTATCTGTATCTAGGGCGTGAACAATAAGCTTAACGGTGTATTTTAGCAGCAATGCGGGGATATGCTAGAGATGTCAGTGAATTTTGAGATCTCATAATTATGTATCAGAAGAGGTTGTCAAGTGTTTAAAGTATTCGTGATTTTTTTGTAGGACGTTGAAGAATATGATGAGTACGAGGATGAAGGAGAAGACCAATATGAAGAAGATGAAGGGGAGGAGGAAGATCAAGAAGAAGAACGGAAACCTACAGAAGAAGAATTGGAATATCTTGAACTAAGGCAGCGGCTGAAAGAGCGCTACAGGAAGAATATAAAGAAAGAAAATGGCTCGGCCAGTTCCAAAGAGAAAACAAATAGGCTTCCATATGACAAGTAATTATTTTTTTCCCTCTAATGGGTATTGTTGCCTGGTTTGTGTTTGACTTTCTCTTGGAATTGGTTTCTGGAGCTGTTTCAGTCTTTCAGAATATTCTTTTCTCACTTGTACATTTTTTTTATGGAATTTATTTGCAATTATGTGTTCATTGCTTGCCATGAATTTTTTCCTTCCCTCTTAATCTTAAATTTGTTACCTTACCAATTAGAATACACAAAAGTTTGGAAAGTGGACATGACTCTAGACCATATCATTTTTATCTAAAGATGGTGATAAAAATGTTGGCCATCTACAGAAGTTTTATGATAAACTTGGAATCTTGTTTGGCTGTTACATAATTGGCATTAAGCTGAGTTGAGTGAACATCAGTTGATTGTTTTATTCATTGCTCCACTGCATGCCGCACTGCTAATCTGAAGCTATTTTAAAGATTATTGTTTTGCCTGTTTATACCCTCAGCTTTATGATTGTTGACTTCGCTTCCATTCTTTTGTTACACGGCCTCTGTTTCATTGTTTTTAAAGAATTCCAGAGTATCGTATGAAGTTTTATGTTTAAATTCATTCTAATTCTTATTGTAATACTTCTGCAGTTATGGATCCTTCTTTGGCCCTTCTCAGCCTGTAATTTCTCACAGAGTTATCCAAGAAAGCAAGTCACTGTTAGAGACCCAACATTTGGCATGTAGGGTTCAAAACTCTCATCGTAATGTATGTATCATAAGCCTTTGATTCTGGATATTGCTTAGACTGGTTACTGCAAATCTGATCCTTTGTCTTTAATTAATAATGGAGTTATGGAGGCTTGTTGCTTAACAATATATGAACACCATGGGTAGTAACCTGTCCCAGGCAATTCTACTTCATAGTTTCTACTTATTTATTGTCATTTACTTAAGAATTGGAGAATATAGCTACTCTTCTGTTTGATTTTAATATTCTTATCTAAGATTGCATGATTTTGATGTTTTTAGTTAGATGCCTTTCATGCTACAAAGATTAAATTAGCCTGGTAGTCCTGAAATGAAAAGAAAAAGAATTACAATGTAATATCTTTTGTGCAATGCAAAATTGCAAATTATCATATTTACAATATGTTTTGCTCAGTAACTCCCACACTATTTATTTTTATGGGTCTGTGCTTCACTCTCATGACTGGTCTATTTGTTACGTTGTGAATTTGGATTGTGGGTGCACAATCCAGTTGTGTACAGAGTTTGCCAAATTGAGATGTTGCTCTATCTTTGTGGTTTTGCTTGCCTTTTGCAGAATGAAAAAACCTCTGCTTCCTCCGCACCAAAGGTTGGAGGGCAACGTCCGCCACCCAAAGTTAATGAGGTATTGGGACACTTGTTTTGGTTTTGTTGTTTCTTTAGATGGACCTTTGATCTTATAAAGAATGTCACGGATTTACTGAAATGCAGGTGCAAAGGAAAGTTCAAAAACTTAAGGTTTCAAGAGATTACTCCTTTTTATCTGATGATGCGGAGCTTCCAGCTTCTAAAAAAGAACCTCCAGCTCGAAATGTCTCTGTTCCGAATTCTGGTGTGTTGTTGCATAAATTTTGGATTGGTTAATGGAATTGAAAACATACTATTTTCATTGAGAAAACTTATACAGGTTTCTTACTGATGTTGAAGAGGCACGACGAGCTCAATTGCCGACAAAGAGCAAACAACCGTTGGGTAATAGTGGCAGAAATGTTCATGCTGCTCGTGAAGAGAGGAAACCAGTTTCTTCAAATGTCCAAATGCATTCTAAAGCAGGGCTCTACAAGGCAGCTAATGGAAATAAATCTAATTCGATGTCAGTGGAGTCCAGAAAGCAGCATAGTAACAACAATGGCATTGGTCCTGGCCGGCCTGCAGGACAAAAAGCACCTCCTTCGAAGATGCCTGTGGCCTCTTTGGAGAGGAAGGCATCTGCCCCAGGTGCAAAATATCATCCGGCCAGTGTAAAGAATCATCTGCCCACTGCAAAGAATCAATTGCCCATTGCAAAGAATCAATCCAGTGCAAAGATACCACCCTCTTCAAAGATTCTTCCATCTGTTCAGAAGAAGCACTTAGAACAGAGAAACGGTATACAGGAACCCAATAGGAGTAGGCCTATTTCAAAAGAGCCAGTGGCATCTTCAAAACCTCAGGTATAGCCGATCTGCAAATATTCATATCATTTACGGTTCTACTTGTAGGTTATTTTGAATGACATCTATAACTTTGTTGACGATTGCTTTGTTTCTACTCCCATCTGGAGCTTCTCAGATAAACAAGCCACTTAAGCAAATTTCATCACATGCTGCAACTCAAGATCACCGCCCCAAGAAGAAGCCATTAGCACGTTACTCTGATGAAGAAGGAGATGATGATGCAAAGGCTTTCACTATGCTTAGAAGCATGCTAGGTATCTTCTTAAAGCATTTTTTTTTTATTCAAATATACTTTTAATTTATTTGTAGCATTGGTCAAGGAACTAGTGGTTACTTTTGAATATGTTTTTGCTCAAGTTGTAGTTGCTTTCATTTATAGATTTGTTGATGCCTAAAATGTTCCAATAATGCAAGGGTTGATTATTCATTTATTTTTTGATATTTTGAGTCTTTGGTAGCTTCTGATTAAGCTTGCGAAAGGAGTGGATTATCTTCTTCTTCCTGTTCCTTTGTTTCTTTGTTTTTGTTTTTTTTCCATTTTTTTTGGTGACCATTTTGTGTTCTTGGATAACTATTTTGAGAAGACTACAACTTGGATATGAAAAAAGTTGATTTAGGCTCCTGAACACAATGGTTAATAGAACTTAAGTTGGTGTTAATGCAACATTTGGATTGTAACTGAAGTTTATAATCTATTTATACAGGCATCGAAAGTTTGCAAATTATGATGATGATGATAGTGACATGGAGGCAGGCTTTGACGATATCATGGAGGAGGAAAAATTAAGGTTAGTATAATTTATTTAGTTCGCCACAAAGCTGTTGCCCTGTTTAATTAATTGTCTCGTCCTCTTTTTCCCCTTGCTTTGGAATTTTCATTTCAATATGCTAAAGTGTGGGGGCTATGGCGTTTTTACTTGTTTCTAGTGTTAAGTTTTCCTATGTTATTTTTCTTAACAACATTTTGTGACCACTCGTCTTGGCAGTTTATCGAATTAATAATAATGGTACCTAGTTAATAGGAAAATATTGTGGAGAGAGAAAGAGAGTGAGAGTTAATGGTCTCCCGCAAAACAGGGCCAAGAGTAGAGCATGGAGAGTGTGAAATGAAAAGAAGTTGTGGAACATTAAAAAATATAACTAAAAAAAGATGACTTAGAGATCAACTTTTCTCTCATTTAACATGTATGAATTAACATAAGTTATATGTTTGAGATTAGTGTTCATCATTTATGTTAATTCATGTTTATGTTGATTATTTGTGATGTGATACAGTGCCAAAATTGCACTGAAGGAGGATGAAGAGCAACTACGTCTGATAGAGGAAGAGGAGCGGCAGGAACGGATGAGGAAGTTGGCAAAGAAGCGTAAGCTAATGAGCCAGCGATGATTATAAATACACTCATCAGTCTGTAATCGTGCAGCCAGTCCCTTAGGGTTCAGTGTCCCTTATCTAGTTGTAGTTTGGGCGCAAATTTGCGCCATCTGCAGTTAAATTATGGGGCATTTAGTCTTATTCACCACCCTCCCCCCCACCCAAATTGTAGGATCAGATTCATAGTTCTAGATGTAATTTGTTCGGTATAAATAAATATGAAGTCAGGTTTTTTTTTGGGTGCTTCTTCAGGAGGATAATATTGGACCAAATGCTCACCTGTTCAATTACATTCGCCCCGGGAGGGGGAGTGCTGATCTGTTCTACAATTTCACTTCCACTTCCAAGTTTCCAGTGAGGATTTTCTAATTTTACCCCCTCGATCTCCCCGCAAATTCGAGTTTGAAGCATGGGCCTTATAAATTTTAATTGAGCATTGGGATATCCATGTTTTACAGTGGGCTGTGATGTTCAACTGTTTAATCCATCCTTAGCACTGATATGAAGTCACTAGGGTTTAGTTGGGAATTGTTGTGGATGACGTAATTTTAACATATATATATATATTTGGTAAACTTCATTAATAAATATGTGTTTGGTAAATTTCATTGTTAATGGATTGATTCATTGTAAATTCAATAGACTTTATAATTCGTCCATATTATATTAAATTTGGTATAATAATATTTTTCAAAATTTTCATTTCTTGTGGTGATGTAATGTTTTTGGTTTATGATTTATGAGGTAAGTGTGTTTTTTTTTTTAAAAAAAAAGGTATAATTGTGCCTTTTGATAAAATAATAAGATTATAAATGTATAATGATAACGTTAAAATGTATGGTGATACAAACATACTTCAAAATTCTTATCAAATATTTTTTTAATCAAAACTTAAGAAATAAACTATTGATGTTTTAATCTCAATCTTGAGATAATGATAAGGATTTTAATTTTTAACATTTGTATCTTAATTGACATGACAATCATTAATTGGATACTTTTAAGTAATTTTATATTTATCATCAAATAAATAAATAACACATAATATTGAGACTCGAATTTTGAGATGTGGTATGCATTGTAGATAATGAGAAACAAATAGATATAGTAATGCCAAGGAAAAATAGTGTATCCACTTGTAGTTATGTGTGGAGTGTTGTTCTCAAATCAATTGTAGTGTCACTAATTATTACTAGTTATGTGTTATGTGTTGTTTTTTAATCTCAATTTTTTTGAGTAACTTGTATATATGTATAGTCATTCTCTAGTGTGGGTGTCTTTATTTTCTTAATGTGGGTATATTTTTAACTCATCGGGTTTGAAAGAGTTAGTTTTTAACTCTTAAACCGCATGGTTTAAAAGTGCTTCCACATTAAAAAAAAATGACAACGCCGGCACCTAAAAATGCATTACCGGCAATTTACTTGCAATTACAAGAGTCCAACATATCCATTGAATTAAATGATCCAGAAGAATCTTCAGAAGGCGAACCAATGTTCACTATCTCTAAAAAAACAGCATGTTGATCTTACCGTGCAGTCCGAACTAGCATTTAGACCATAGGTAAAAGTCATCCTCCAAATTTCAGACAATAAGAATATTGCTCTCACTGCACTCATTGACACTGGAGCGGTTTCTTCAATTATCCATGGAAGGTGTCTACCACGACATTATCATGTTCCCACACAGATCACTTTTACAAAGAAGCAAGTGGAGATCAATTCTCTGAGTCATAAGTACACTAAGTTGATTGAAGTTTTACCTTTTGCTAAAAGATATAGTTTCTTTGCTTATGACTGATCAAGGAAGATCTCTTGCTGGGAATAAATTTTCTAAGCCTTATAGCCCCATTTTCCTTCATTCTTAAAAGATTTGGCTACACTCTTGTCAATCCTATAAACAACAAACCCCATCTATTCATAATCTCATGGGTTGAACAACAGTCCTTTTCTCCCATACAAAGAATAATGAGTCATGCCACATCAGACAACCTCTTATCCAGGAATGTCTCACGATGAGGAATTGTGCAAATATGAGATCCAATCACCTTTAGACCTCAAGCTTATCAGGTCATCCAAGTCTTATTGGGCTAGCCCAACATTTTATGTAAATAAGCATTCGAAGCAAGTTTGAGGAAAAAAAAGATTGGTCATTAACTATATGAAGCTAAATGATTACCTACAAAAAAAAAAAAGGAAAAAAAATCAAACATACTATATAATCGGACAATTTATTAGTAAATAGAAATTATCAGTTATCCACCTTATCATGTTATAAAAAGCACTACAAAAATTTAAATTTATTCAATCTTCCACCTTAAGTTTCCAATGTGTATCAATTGTCCACAAAAAAAAAATGAAATTATCTTTACAAAATAAATACTACTATAATTTGTGTTTACTTTTATTTTTTTAGAGTAATTATGTCTTTTTGATGAATAGTTGATACAAATTATAAATTTAGGATGAAAAATTGAATAAATTCAAACTTTTATAGTATTTTTTATAGCAGGGGTAAATTCAAGATGGATGACTAATAATATTTCTTTGTAAAATTCTATTTTATTTCAAAAAATGTGAGTTTAGGTAAAGGGGTTGATATTTTCACCCTATAAGTTTTGTTAACCCACCTAATGTTTTTGAAAAATTCAAATAAAGGAAAAAAATTGGAGAAAAAATCAATTAAATCTATCTTCATTTATATTTTTTTGGTGACTATTTTCTATTATATTTGACTACTAAGATTTCTTTAACATAAATTTTTTAATATAGCTATTTTAGCCTCGTAAGGTAAAAGTACTGAAATACCCACAAATTTCCTTGAACTTCAATAATTTTCCATACAAAATTTATTAGTTGCTTTCTAATGATATATTATTAATATTCAACTAACGATCAAAATATATTCAACACATGTGGTTTAAATTTTATTTAAAACATATTAGACTATAAAACTTAAAACTAAATGCCTTAACTAATCGATAATACAAGTTTCCTGGGACAATTTAGTTATTTTATATTATAAAGAAAGAATAGTCAAATATTTTAAAGCAATTTAAATGGTCAAAGATTGTTAAAATACCTAAGTTAGAAAGGAAAAAAAGTATTATAAAAATGATTGAATTAATTAATTGTTCAATTTTATTATTAATTTTAATTTTGTAAAATAATGTGAATTTATTGTAATTATTTTTATAAAAGTGGAGTGAATTTATAAAATAATGAGGTGAAAATATCCCAACTTTAGCCTTAGGTAAATGTGATCGCATGATCGGTCCATAATGATTTTTAAACAACCAATTACGTATTATAGTCCCTCTAAGCTTACCTTAGAGCTTTTCCTATGTACAACAATCATAGATCTAAGTATTTTATTGAAATCAATGGATATCGATAAAATGGAATAATTTGCATTTTTTTCTTTCTAAAGAATAATTGAATGTTTTGTTGTAACATCCAATATTTGATCCAAGTTTGTGGCTTTTGATTTACCAAATTTAGAAACGGAATGAAACAACAAGTAGATTTTTTTTTTCTTTTGGAAGATTATGTACGTTACAAACTACAAAGTATACTCACATTTTACATAATGGATTTTTATACACTAATATTACAATCAAAATTATATTGATATATTATCAGAGATTTATCGGGACTATCTTTATACTTTTATTTTAGCACATGCCGAATTTCTATCCTCACTTTTTTTTTTTGGTGTAAAATTTATGTTCTCACTTAATATCATAAGAATATTTATTTTATCCCAATTTATGAAGAGACACCTCCATCCAATTTCTCAAACCCATACACTCAAATACACTCAAGCCTTGAGTGCATGGGCTGTGCCAATGGGCTTTTAAATTCTGATATTGAATGTCTCAATACAAAATTAATTTAGTTTTCCCTTTATATCATGCGCTTGCTTTTTGCTTAGGTGCTTTGGCCGTTGTGCGCAACTGTCTTGGAGTTGAGCGACATTAATTTAGACGAGCGTGAATGATTTGTACATATCAATCGAACTCTCATTGGAATTAGAATTTGGAAGTGTTGGCGTGGCAATGTCAATGAATTTTTTGATAAACGCTGCGATACCTTCACCTCTTTATTTCTCTCAGCAGCTCAACACCACAAATCGTAAGCCCATTCGAGCTCCACTTCGCTGCTCCACGTAATGAAACTTATCCCGCACCTCAGTTCTACTTCTGTTTAATAATTTCAATTAATAAAATTGTTTTATTATTGGCAGGAACAACGGGGAGGTTAATGACTTGTCTACAATTCCCTCACAAATTGAGTGAGTGATCTTATTTTTCCTTTTAAATCAAATTCTTGTTGCTATAGTTTTGGATACAATTACTCCTATTCCAAAAAAAAATCTGAATTATTTTGTTTTTATTTTTTAAAATATGCATTGTAGGTTAGGAGCTCAGGATAATACTGGGGTGTCTAAGGTGTGTGTCTACAGGTTGCTTTTGCTTGTCTTGTATATTTAGTACTTCATTTCTCCTTTTATTAAGAGTTTTGTTGTTTGCTTATAGGAAGAGTTTCGGTCTTCAAGTATTGAACGGGAAATGAAAAATAATGACATTTGGCGGCTCTTTAAAGAAGCTCAGCGGAGTTAGTCTTTATTTAACTATGCTTGTTTGTTCTTCTCTTTCTAATCTGTGAATTTTATGTGATATGATTGTTGCATTACGTTTTATCTCTTTCTGATTTTATTTTCAGATATTTTGTACTTGAACAAGCAACGTCTCGATGCTGTTGAGGAGCTGAACAAAACAAACAGAGAAAAACAGTTGTTGCTTGAGAAGATAGAGCAACTAGAGGTGGAAAAGCAGGCTGGTATTGGGAAAGGTGGCTCTATCTTGAATCTAAGCATCTTTATTATTGAAGAACTAAATGAGGTTTTAAACAGTATATCCTTGTTTTCTTTACTTGATCTTCAGCTTCGCATTTCTTGTAATTTAACATTTGTGTGATGTATTACTGTGAATAGGATTATTTATATTGGAATAACTTCTACACTAAAACTACTAGCTAAGCAAAGTGACTGGTTCTCCTTTGAAAATATTGCGTCAAGTTTAGCTTGGAGTATAATTATTTGTGTGGTTTAGAACATTTTCAGTGTTGTGAGTGTCTACTATATGTGAATTCTTGAAGATGTAACAATGTCTTTTCTGCTTCCTCTCAAGTTGAGAATTTCCTAATAAATACACACTGTCAACTTTTTTGGAGTTTACTAAACATATTATTATTTAGAAAGTAGCTTTTATTCGTAATAATTAGGATTTCACTTTGAAAAACACAGTTACATGGTTTCTCTATCTAAACCAGGTAATTTATCAATTTTCTGGGAGCTGCTGCTTCGAATAGACTCAATGGTTCTCACAGGCATGATTAACTCTGGGGAGGCATCAAATTTGAGAAAGCTGGTGTTCGATTACAAAGTTAGTGTTGCTGATCTTTTTGCTGACATTCTGCCAGAAGGGGATGCTGATCTTTTAGTAGGAACTTCGCCGCTTCGGCAGTGGAAGCAAAAAGTAAAATTTTTCAAGTAGAAGTTTGATTGACTTTTACTTTTGAACTCTCAAGGAAAATGTTCCTATATAGAATGCTAAAAAGAAGAAAACTATGCATGTTCTGGCATATGTATACATATACACACACAACAGAGACACATACATGATAGTAGGGTTAGACATAATAACCATGCGTGGTGGGTTTGAGTTAATAAAAGTTTCTCCCATAAAATGTGAATGGGTTTGAACTGAATTAGACATTTAAAATACTAACTAACCTCCAACCTTAAACACAATTTTGAAAAGAAAACTACTTGCAGTCTGCTTATATGATCATTGCCCAAGCTAAGAAAAGGATGGGTAGCTGAGGAGGGTTGTATGGAGAAATGGTTAAGGTAAATGGTTTGTGAGTCTTGCAACAACTCTATTATACTTGAGATTGTGTTTCCTGTATAACACTTCATTTAATGGAACTTTTCTGTGTTCTCTTAGCAAAGTTCTGTTCTGTTTCTCTTGGTGAATGTTTCATTTTTTTCCTTTTCCTACCTCTTTCATTAAATAATTTTTCTATCCTAATAACCTTGCTGTTTATCTCTGCAATCCAGGAATGGCTTTCACATTATCAACATCTGCACAGAAATGGACCCATTGGTCTCAATAGGATCATTGGCATCATATGTAACTGGCTTATCTGGTGCGCTGCAGAGAAAGGGGCACTTAGTGGAGGTCATTTTGCCAAAGTAATAGATGAATGTTATATTTTATACTCTTTTATATACCTTAAGGCAAAAATTTTGTCAACTTCTACATCTATTGTTATCTTGTTTATTTACATACGAATTTGATAGGATGTCAATGTCAAAGCATTTTTATTTGAATCTCCTCATTTATTATGAAAATAGAGAAGCTTTCAGTTTCTACACAATCCTCTTCATTCATTTAGTCAGAAAAAAATTAAAGCATTGAATGATAATGTTACTCGAGGAAAACTCTGTACTTTTAGCAATTTTGGTGTCGCCATGCTGTCCTAGGAAACCTCCTCTGCATCTCCTTTCTTGGTTTAACAACCAACATCCTTCCTTAGGTTCTTGGGAACAGTGGGAACTTGGTATACCTTGGAATAAGGAGACCACACTCAAGATAGTATTGAAGCATCTGCGCTTCCACGGTTCCATGTAAATATGTTGTGGTGACATGGGATGTTAAGCACTCTAGCTGAATTTGTCACTGTTCCATACAGTTAGGAGTATTAACATACGTAAAGACCATCCATAGAGAAATGCATGTGCGGATGTGCCAGAACTAGCATTGCAGAATTATCATAGATCACTTGTAAAATGAGTTGATTATCTCTCTCTTGATGTCAGTATAATTTTTCATTATAATTTGTATTTATCAAGAAAGGCAATTGTGAGATTGTTTATCATAACAAGAGGTCTGTGTAAACTATAACTGCTGATTCATAATGGGAGAAAATAAATGGAGCATACCCTATGTCTGAAGCACCATTATTTTTTTGTTTATAATTTGGACTATGAGCTTGAAGCTCCTTATTCTCTGAATTAAAGCAATCTACCTGGTAATTAGGTATGCTTGTATGAATCTGGATGGAGTCCAAGGGCTGTAGAAATCAAGGCGGAATGTTATTCATATTTTAATGGTCAATTACATGCCAACAAAATTTGGATTGGGTGAGTTTGGGTTCTTTATACTGCAAATTCATGTTTGTTTCTAGGTCTCGGCCAAATTTTCTTTTGGTTATTGGTAGTTTAGTTTTTTTATTTTTCCTTCTTTTCTGTTCTGCGGAGAGGGAGGTGCGTGAAGCAAAATGAATATAGAACTGCAGTTTTCAATATGTATTACTTTATGCCATTACAATCAACTCTTGCCTCATACAATCAACTCTTACCTTTTCATTCTCATTGTCTAGTGTTGTCAGTGGTATTGAGTCACATTCATTCAGCCTTTGCACTATTCATCATTTTTCAACCGCGAGAGTGTATAATGGTTACTCAGATGACTTTGAGCGGTTTGTAAAGTTATTTCTTTACCTTTTTTGCTATTGGTGAACTTAACTTTTGCTGTCATCTGCAGTTCCTATTTGTTTCGTGATGAGTTTTGTCTTTGATGCTTTCAGATTTACCTATTTTTTCTCGGGCTTCATTGGATTATATTGTAAAATCCAGAAAGCAGCCTGATGTTTTGCACATACACAACTGGGAGACTGCTATTGTTGGGCCACTTTTCTGGGATATATTTGTTAAACAGGTGCAGCTTGGAACTTTTAGGTGGCATATATCATAGATGCATGATTAGAGAAGGCAAAATCCTTTCTAAAATCTTTGTTGTAGGCAAATAAATTGAAATGGAGCTAATCACTCTTTTACTAAATGTTTTCTTGCTCACATATGTAGGGACTTGAAGGTACTAGAATTTTGTTATCCTGCCATAACCTTAATTCACTGGTGGGTTACTCTTACTTTTACCTTTCTGGATTTATGTCCTCTAAATCCTCTCGACATTGACACAATACTACATGCTCAAAACGTTTTAGTGTCTTGAGCATCCTGATAAGCTAGCACTCTGCGGACTTGATCCTGCTAGACTTCATCGTCCTGATCGCTTGCAAGATAACACTAAAACTCATCTAGTCAACATTTTGAAGGTAAATACGTCTGCTTAATTGAACTTTCCTCTTCCTGTGGTCTCTTATTCCTGAATACAAACTTAGCCTAGCACGTTCTGATTTTGTAGCCAAAATTGTAACTGGCCATGCATCTGGAGAGGATTTATTTCAAGTATTTCTAAATGACATATCCCCTGCTGAATTCATATGTTAAATTATACTGCCTGGAGGACTAGATGCTCTTTCATCAAGGAGTGGTCATCTAATATATTGTTTATTAATTTTAGTTGATTTAGTGAAGAAGCCAGCATTAACATATGTGATCATTAACTGACAGAGACAGAGTAGAGCCCAATTCTGGTTATAGTATTGTTATCAAGTAGCATAGCAACATAGGAATTTTTATGTTCAAAGGCTTTACAATATGTGAGATGGAAAAGACTACTTTCTGCTGTTATGACTTTTGCCCCTTAACCTTGAGTACTGAATTTTATATAGTGACAAATTGAAGTTGTTCCTAGTTTGTCACCTAATGATGAACAATAAAAGAGTTTTCCTAAGTTTGGCCTTGTATTTTGAACCTTGAAAAGAGTTTTGTTCTTTTCATCAAATTTTTGTTACGTGGAAATGGGATGCCCTCTTAGGATAGAGATGAGAATCATTAGATCTAATTCAAGTCTAATTGAAATTAAACTGGAACTGACTGGTTTATGATTTGACACAATTTGCAGGACTTTAATAAGATCAGTAATACCCATTTTAATACAAAAGACTAGTTTCGCCGGCGCTGTCTCTCTCTCTCTCTTTTTTTGGGTACTGCTGATTTTTTTTCTTAAATCTGCCAAGCATCACCACAGTGTCTATTGTGTTATTATGTTAAATTCCTCATTCATTAGAAGCTTTAGTTGATTTTGGTTGTCTGTCATAGGTTCAAGATACTATTTTCTCCCCACTTGCAGGGTGGTGTAGTTTACTCGAATAAAGTTGTAATAGTGTCATCTATGCATTCAAAGAGCAGGATCATCCGCAGTTTGAGTCATGGGCTAGAATCTACCTTAGCCATTCACCAGTGAGTAACATTGTGTGCCATTCCTGAACTTTATCTTTCAAATATCTTGTGACATACCTGTTTTGGCATTTTTCCATTCTTCTTCATGCAAAATGAGATAGAGCTGAAACTTTTTGCTATCACTATTGATTTCTGATATTTTGGCTGCAACAAATTGATTGGTTCTGGTATTTTCTTCATCCCACCACATTTGGCTGCAGGGACAAGTTGCTTGTTGCTCCTTGTGGATTTGACAGCTCCACTTGGGATCCTTCAAATGACAAATTTCTTACAGAAAATTATTGTGCAGAGGACATGAAGGGAAAAACTGTTTGTAGTTACGCTGCAACAGCAGCTGGGGTTATCCAAAGATGCTTCTACTATTGTTGTAAGTGTTATCCAATGGTCAGTTCTAAATGATAACATTGTAATGTAATCAACACAAACTTCTGCTTCTGCAGGAAATGAGCAATAACACTTAAATGTAATCATATACATTACTTTCAGATGAAAAATTCATCTTGGACCATAAAGCACAACTGAGTTTTCAATTACACTGCAAAGAATATGTTGATGTAGACAATAAGCTGGGAAAAAAAAAAGAAAAGAGAGAAAAAAAAAGGAGAGGTAATACAAAACTAGAAAAGGTAAGGAAAGACGAGAGTGATTAAGCGGAACTCCAATTTTCATTCTTTTGATATTCAATCAAGTCTGTTAGAAACTTCTTATTTGCAGTTCCCAAAACCAAAATCGGAAAGGAAACTAGAAATAAACACTTAACAAGAAACAAAATATCTTCTTGTCAGATGATGACAAACTAAATCAATTCGAATACGGGGGAGAGCGAGTTCCCAAACTGAAAATGGCTCCTAACTTGAATAATTCTAATCCGATAACGTCAATCTATACTATATTTTCCACCTTTATATCATTGTTTTTTTTTCCCCATTTTCTCCCAAATATTTCTGTGAAGCAAAATCAATTATTTCATCAGGTTGGTTGCATCTTCTCAGATGTATCAGATGTGTTTTTGGAGAACCTGAAGGCAGTCGTACGAGGTCCTAATATGAGGGGTATCCAGGTTTGTAATTCTGTCTGAATTGTGTATTTTACTCTGACAGAATGCATTGCTAGTAGCTAAATTTACAGAAAACCTAGTTGGCTGATATTATCGTGCCATTAATTTTAAATATTAAGATATATGCTGTCATTCCTTTCGAGGTTATAGCAGTTTGTCAATTAGAAAGATTACTTTCTGTAAAATTTATCTGGCTTGTATTTGTGTTTGCTTTCAACGGATTCTCCATGGATGTGAACTTCGTAGTGATTCTGTACAGTTTGTCTCTTCACGGGGACTAACAAACTGCCAAGTGCAAGTAGGGCGCTGGTTTCTTTTCAGGAAGAACTCAAGGTAAAGGCCTGAATGCATTTTGTTTGTCTTTGCTTTCCTACAAATTTTACATGTTCAAACAGAAATTGTCCTCTTTCTGAAGCCATTTTTCTTTTCAGGAAAAGGCCAAAAATTAAATGAAAAAGTTTCTTAAGCTCATTATAGCATTTGCTGTCTTTTCTGCTTAACTTACAATGATAGTTTTTAAAATTTTTCATTCTAGCTTAACTCCAATAGTCTAATTTGGTGACTGGTGTTCTCATCTCTTCACAGGATGGAATTGTGATATTCTGTGTGGACAGCTATGATGATGCTCTATTGCATTTGATCTTTTCAGGATCTGATATTATCTTGTGCCATTCCTTTCATGATCCTGTGCTCCAAGTGCCAGTAAGCTAAAAATAACTTAGCTTATCTAGGCAATGTTATTAGCTTTTATAAAATACTGAAGCAAGGTTTTCTCTGTGACTATCATCAGAATCCATGCTATCATCTAGAAAACCTTTGGGCTTTGCTGAATAGCTTCATATGAATGTAGATGCTTGTAACATAATAACAACGAATGCAGACAACTCAACTGGAGTTTTTGCCCAGTGGCTGGCCTGCTATATCCTCTTTCTGCCCAAGATTCTGATCCTTGCTAAGAGCCTTGATACTTAATTCTATTTTAATTGATCTCTTGCCTTGTGATCTTTGTTACATTTGCATTATCGATCTTCTGTGTACTTGATTAAATCAATTTTGAAAACTTTGTCATGAAATTGTTATAATCTCCAAGTCTCACATCGTTGTTTGGCCTCTTTCTACCATATATAAGTGTGTACTAAAAGCTGTTTTTTCTTTGTGTAATTTGAATAATGTAGCTTAAGGCTTTAAAATATGGAGCTGCTCCAATTGCTGTAACCTCTAGCGATATCGAATTCAGGTAATGATATTTTGTATACATTGGATGTTACTGAAAAAGAATACCAGTATGACTTTGCCTCCCCTGAAAAGTCAAAACTCATGCTGTATGCCCAATTTGTCCTAGCAGGTATTTTGCAGAATTTGACCACGAGAGCACTAGATTTTCACGGTTCATCAGTTCTACCTTCGAAATATTTCCTAAGCCAGGCTCTGGAAGAAATTGTGAGTATACCTGTAGATAACTCTTAATGATTTATGATTTGACAGCGGGATATTTTTATGAATGCAAAGGATGTTTTGATGCCTACCAACCCATGTTTTCAAATTTTTATTTATTTATTTTTTGGTGTAGAAAAACAACCCTTTGTCGTGGAAGAGGAAGATCAAGGATGCCATGTTACAGGACTTCTCATGGGATGCTGAGGCTATGACATTCACATTTCTGCATAAGGTGACACGGCTATAAAGAATCTATGAAACGAGCAAATATATATGCACATTATGTATATTCAGTGAGTGTGGCTAATTATGCATGCCGGTTGCATAAGTTGTGTCTCCATCCATGAGCAGCCTGGAGGGAATAAACTGGGAGAATAAGTGAGACTCAATTCAGTAGAAAAGCTTTTTTCATTTAGCATATAAAAGGAGATGGAAATAGGTGGGGATTACCAGCCCGCTTGTTCTTGTTGTGAAGTAGCCTGATAGTAAGATGAGCAGTATCACTTGATAGAAAAACAATGCTGTAAATTGTTGATGTAAAAGCAATTTTTGATTTATTTTTATCCTCACTTGCAGAATTAAATATCTCACGGATCCAGCCACTAGGCTAAAGCTTAAATAGATCAAAATCCATTCCTTACAATTGTGAGGTCATGGGTTCGGGCTTGAGAGTCACAACGACGCGCATGGCGGTTTAATTTCTTTCCTCAATTTGAGTGAATGTGGTCTTCTCTTTTTCAAAATGTGAGTGGAGTGAATCTCTCTCGAATATTAAAAAGGGTAAAAATATGAGTTGTGCTATATAATATTTATAAATTAGTCTAAGTAATTGTCTGATTGTAAATATAGTGTATTAATCCCATGAAATATGAGCAATGACCCGCTGAGTAATCGGCCCACGCATTCGGTCTTATAATTGGCATTTCTGTTTTCTGCGATTCCGTCAGCCCTGGGATTGTTTTTAATTATTTTAATAATTTATAAATGGACCTTGCTACCTTAGTGTGTGTGAGAACAAGGTTGTAATACTCCTGTAATTTTCTTTTTCATAGTAAATTACATGTTACCTAATAGAAATCACAACGTGAAATAAGTGATTAGTGCTCAACAAGAAGTCATATAAATTGAGGCACTTCTTAAATTAAAAGTGAAAATCATAATCCGCTGTCGGGGAGGGTGAACACATTTTTAGATTGATTTGTGTCATACACATTGACACTACTAAATGAACCGTGCTATGTGCATAATAAAAGGCCTTGATTTCTTACATAATAATCATGTAAGTTACTCACAATTATAAAGTTACACAAAACAAATTAAGTTTAATTTATTTAATATAACTTTGTGCTTATATGATGTATTATGTATGAGATCTCTTGCCTTAGGTGGAAAAGACATAACAGAATATCCCGTGTGGGTGACATTGGAGGAATGAGGGGGAGTGGATGGTTGTTGATTGCGTAACACATAGAAACTGAAAAAATAAAACGAAAAATATAATTTAAAAAAAAAAAGGACAGAGAGATGTTGTCAACGTCAAGTAACCGGAGTGATGATGTGGTCGATGTCGATCAGAATTCTCAACCCAATCTACCCATACAACAGTCGAAAAATCAATCTCTCTCATCGGCCTCCGCCTTTAGCTGAAGTCGAAATGGCCACCGGGTCCCTCTCAGAAGACTCGCCTCCAACTCCTTCTTGGTTCACTCCCAAACGGTATTTTACTTTCTTTTTCTCATATCTTTTTGGCAGAATAATTTGAAAGAAATTTATGATCGACTTGTGGAGTTTAACTAGTCCGAGTGCTACTTTGTATGGTTAATTATGATTTGTGTGTGTGTGTGTGTGTGAATTATCGGTAATAGATGAGTTTAGAACTGTTAGGGCTTCGACTATTTGTGTATTATCTTAACGAAAATCTTAATGAAATTAACACTTGCTCTGTTCAAGATTATTAATGAAATTGAAAAGAAACTGTTGCTGCTAGAGTTATTGTAAATTGAAGAATGTGTTCTACTAATAGAAATTAGGTCAGATTTAATTGAAAACTTGTTCTGTTACTTAGTATAAGTATAACCTCCATCGCAGTTAAGTTTTAGATTATGAATTGGGTTACAATTATTTCTTTTTCTTTCTGTTTCTTGTGGATTCGCATTAATTTAGTCTCTTAATTTGCAGTTTGCTCAGTCATCTTTGTGTGATCAACATGTTAAATTATGTTGATCGAGGAGCTATAGCGAGCAATGGTGTCAATGGGAGTCAAAGAACTTATGATGATAAAGGAATATGTACTTCTGGTAGCGGGATTCAGTTAAGATTTACTTTAGGTTTTTGCTCGGTTGTGTGGCTCTGTTAAAAGTTATGTTCAGTGTTTATACATCCTTGTATCATATACTTGTCACATGATAAATTTGCATCTTAGTTTAATTTTTCGAACAACTGGTGGACTTTTGTGTTCCAAGATTGCTTTGCATGTTATTGAGTATCAGCAACAGAGTTATCAGTCCTGTTTTTCTTGTATGGTCGGATACCATCATTGTCTGGCCGTATGGTAGTGTTCTTGTTACATTTGCTTGTTTGCAAGGGCAACTTGGGAATCACAAACAACAGGCAAGGTTGGCAACCTTCACACAACACGCAGAGCCAATTTTGCACATACCTACCTACATCTGCATTTTATCCAAATGGTGTATGCTTTATTGCATTGGAAGGAAATAAACGTTCTTGTATTAGCAACTGCCATCCTTTTGGCTATCATCTTTCAAAATTTTGGCTGGTGATCACTTGGTTTATATTTTCTTAAAGTACATGGTTCTTGCAGGGGTGATTTTAAGTTGAATAACTTCCAAGATGGTGTTCTATCATCTGCGTTTATGGTTGGACTGCTTGTCGCTTCACCAATATTTGCTTCTTTGGCAAAGAGGTGAACATCTTCACTAGAAATATGGCTGATTTAGTCTGCTGTTCTGTATTTTGAATATAGGGAGAGATCAAGTGTGGGCAAGACTAGTGGGTTGGATGAAGGAACTGAAACAAGATACAGCTTCTAATAAAGAGTAGAAAACGCAAATAGATGCTGGCAAATGGACCAACTAATAGTTGAAATCAGTGCTTTCATTTTTTATTTTTAGTTCTGATTCTCTTTACTGTAATTGTTGATGCACTGTGATGCAGTGTGGAAGAGTTTCTTTGTTAAACGTCCTTTTGCATTCATGTATTATTATGCCTTATTGGCCTAATTTTGAAGAGAAGTATGAAAAAAAAATTTCTCTTTGAGAAAGCTAGCTGCTGGCAGTTCTGTAAATGTTTTAGAGTTTACTGTTACCCAATTGGTCTGTAGTTCTCATCATTGTTCTCAATGCAGTCACAATCCTTTTTTAGGCTTATTGGTGTTGGATTATCTGTCTGGACATTTGCTACAGCTGGGTGCGGTAGTTCATTTGATTTTTGGTCTATCATAATATGTCGCATGTAAGTTTTGACATTGTCCTGCTTTTAAAGTTTTTTTCTTTGTCCAATCATTGCAATTGCAATTTTTTCTGCTAAGCTTTTAGATACAATGTTGGTCTTCTTCTTTAGGTTGGTTGGTGTTGGTGAAGCCTCTTTCATAAGTCTTGCAGCTCCATTTATAGATGACAATGCTCCTGTTCCTCAGGTTGTTGGTTTTGTTTCTTTTCTTGAAGAATGTCTAAAGCTAGATTTTCCTCTGTTTTTGCTCATTGCATAATTACTGTAAGTAATTTCTCTCATAATTCCAGAAAACAGCTTGGCTTTCAATGTTCTACATGTATACCGACTGGAGTTGCTTTGGGCTATGTTTATGGTGGAGTTGTAAGTGTGCATATTTGATTCACCGCTTCCACATTCTTTTATCTGGTTCTTTTCTGTTGTTTAAGTTGTATCCTTTTCATTATCGGTTTATTTGTTGTATCTAGTCAATCATACTTTAATCTTTGATTGCTATTGTGCTTTGAATTGATTTTGGCTCGATTAATTTTAGAAGGGTTTGGTTTTGTCTTATAGTTTTGTTTTTGTTTCATTTTCTTTTATTATTGTTAATAACCATTCCAGATCTGGAAAAGCCCTCCTGATTGGTGGTCGTCCATAACAAAGATAAAGTCGTTTAACTTCTGAATACTTGTTTAGTTATATGTCTGCCTTATATTTTTTTTTTTTTTTGCTTTTCTGTCCGTATGGCTCTGTAATAAAAGATTTTTCTGCAAATTGTCTTTGGCTTGTACTGGAGTAATTTTGACTTCCGTATCCCTTCTTTGAAACTTGATAGTGTTAAACTTGTCTGTTTCGTGGTCCAATGTTTTTATTGGTTCGTTAAGTGGCAGTCCTGTATATCTCTCTCTCTCTCTCTCTCTGCTGCGTTGATCGTAAAGATTCGATGATAGTTATCTTCTTCTTATTCTCACTATTTAGGTTGGAAGCCATTTAAACTGGCGCTACGCTTTCTGGGGAGAGGCCATTTAATGCTTCCGCTTGCTGTTTTGGGTTTTGTCATTAAACCTTTGCAGTTAAAAGGTGTGTGTATAATGATTTATCATCCACCCTTCAAAGGTTCTCAATATCTCTTGTTCCACATTAATTTATCTGTTATTGAACTACAACCACAGGGTTTGCTCCTGCTGAATCAGGAAAAGTTCAAGTTGTTGCTTCTGTCTCTGAAGGTAATGCTTGGTCTTCATTATTTTGTCATAATTATTTGTAAGTACTGCTGTTTTTATTTTATTTTTTTCCCGAAAAAATTTCTACAGTTTGTCCTGTTAAAGAAGTTCTGAATTGCTTCCTGTGTTGTCAACTGCTAGTAATTACAGTGAAGCTTCAAAAGTATAAATTCTTTTTATCTCCATCCTATACTGTTGGTTTCTTCATTCTTGGATTATTTTTCTTATTTTATCTTCTTAGGCGGGCTTAGGAGGGGGGGGGGGGGTGGTCGTTGCCATTTATGTTACCTTAAAGCACAGATTCCTTCTGTTGCAGGTTCAGAGGTTTTGAAACTTAAATGATCATGTGTCTGAAGATATCAGTGATCAAGCCTCTGAAAGAAGTATCAAGTGAGTGGCTTTTGAGTGTTTGATGAACATTAAGCTATGCCTTACAAAGCAAAGGCATAAACAGAGAACCAATTTATACTTTATAATTGAATTATACTTTATAATTGATTAATGGTTATCTTCTTTTCCTGACCGACAACCTTCTATGTTGCAGGTCGATAGGTGAATCCAGATTTTTGAATCAGTTATCTCAATTTTCACAAGACATGAAAGTTCTTTTGCAAGAGAAGGTTTATGTTGTAAATGTTCTAGGTATCTGCCGGGTTCTGTCCTCAATGGCATCATGCATTCTTATTTTTATATTAATATCAATCCAATGGAGCACAAATCTTAATGATCTTGCTCATCCTACTTTTTATGGTTCCAAAACTTTAAATGTGTTGTAGTTGCATTGATGTCTGGGAATCTATGCGTGGTTTATTTCAGATTATTTACAATGTATTGCAAACTTTGGATTTGTGGAGGATCTTTTAACTTTTTAAACTCTTTAATTTGTTGGCAGGATACATAGCATACAACTTTGTCATTGGAGCATACTCATATTGGGGGCCTAAGGCTGGTTATAATATTTATCACATGGTATTACATGATACTTTTCTTCTTTTTTTTTAGTTTTTCATTCATCTTATTGCATTACGTTGTAGCCTGCTGCTGTTTAAAGAAAATTAGCAAGAAAATTTGCTAATTTTTCTTTATTTTTATTCTTCTTTATTTTATATATTTATTTATTTATTGGTGTTTTTGTTGACAAGCTGATTACCAAGTGACACTTTTTATAGAGTAATGCTGACACGATGTTTGGAGGGGTTACAATTGTTTGTGGAATTGTGGGAACCATATCTGGAGGCTTCATTCTTGATCAAATGGGTGCTACAATCTCTAATGCTTTTAAGGTGAGTTCTGTTGTATCACAAGTATTCTTAGATCATGGCATGGAAATGGCTTCCTTTCCATGTTAATAGCAATAAGTGTTAGAAGGAGAATGAATTTCTTTTAACTTTGTGGGATATTTTACCAAAGTTCGAAGAGGTAGCCATTTGTTTATGGGTTTATTAAATTTTGAACTGGTATATGAATGTGTTTAGCTAGGGTTCTTATTGCATCATACTTTTATTACAGCTCTTTTCTGCAGCGACATTTCTGGGTGCAATATTTTGCCTCACTGCCTTCTGTCTAAGTAGCTTGTATGGTTTCTTAGCTCTTTTCACAGTGGGTGAACTACTTGTCTTTGCCACACAGGTAATATTATAGTTGTCTTGTAAGTGGAGATTTTATTGTCTTCAGCTCATGTTTTGCATGCTTTACAGGTGTCTTAAGGTTAGTAAATAAAGAGCCAGACCTATTAAAGTGTTTCTAGTAGTATTTTTAATTTGTTTGAAATATCTTGCATTTAACTGGTAATTTATTAAATCCTAGTTGGAATTAAGGGGATTATCAAGCTGGTGATCTGACTCAGACCTTGCCCTTTACATAACTATATGGATACCTTATGTGGCCCCACTCAGTGCTGGTTTTAGTTTAAACCATAACGTCAAGGTT